>MU725201.1:148448-224633 GCA_026770625.1 Nicotiana glauca
ATACTCCTACACATTTAACAGTGTAATAACAACAATTAATGACAGATAACATAGGCAGGTATAGATGTATGAATGCAATGCACATGATCGCTATGGCGTGTAGCACGATCCATGGGTATACGTGCTCACTAGGGGTGTGTACAGACTCCGGAGGGGCTCCTACAGCCCAAGTGTAATATCATCGTAGCATTCGCTGTGGCGTGCAGGCCGGTCCACAATCAGTCCAGTTATATATGTATGCAAGCCACACGGGCATAATCAAGTTTACCATTTCCAGTTCCATTTAACAGGTATTATAGTTTAAGTGATTTAAGCCTTAGAAGATTTCTACTCATCATTAGACAACATTTAACTCAGGACTGATATCATGGGAACATGCTCAATATCATGGAAGCAGTGATAATAATCCCTAAGGGATCCAAATAGTTGGCTCGCAGCCCAAATATGCTCATAACAATCCAAGTAGGATGTTTACTAGCCAATTTCTAGGCATATAACACAGTATAGTCATTTCTCGGACGAACTAAGCCATAGTCCCGTCCACAAACGACCCCGCACTCACCCTAGAGTACGTGTCTCACCTCAATACAGCATCACAATGTGATATACCGGGGTTTCAAACTCTCAGGTCATCATCTACATCTATTACTCACCTCAAGCCGGCCACAAAACTAGTCCGCCATGCCTTTTCCTCTCGAATCCGCCTCCTCGCATGTCGAATCTAGTTAAAACCACAACGAATACATTACAATAGGCTAATGGAACATAACCCAATTGAAATTACTCAAAAAAATACTCAAAAACACGAAGTTGGCAAAACCCGAGCATCGGGACCACTTCTCGAAAAATTCCAAAATTTATATCACTGGATTCCTCGTCTCGCCACGAGTCTATACATATAAATTTTATCAA
The DNA here is from genome assembly GCA_026770625.1 of Nicotiana glauca. NCBI lineage: Eukaryota > Viridiplantae > Streptophyta > Magnoliopsida > Solanales > Solanaceae > Nicotiana > Nicotiana glauca. The sequence goes on from MU725201.1 coordinate 149,361, forward strand.
AATTGGAACTCAAATGGCCTTTCAAATCCCAAAATTCGTTTTTCAAAACTAAGCCCTAGTTCTTCACAATTTCAACCACTTTCATGAATTTAAGTATTTATTCTTCAATAAAATGATGTTTCTAAGTCAAGAGACTTACCTCCAATCAATACCCGTATAAAACCCTCTTCAAATCGACCAAAAAGCTCTCTTGGCGGAGTAAAAATAATGAAAATAATAAATGGGTCGCGGATGAAATAACCCTTAAAAGCATTCTGCCCAGGCATTTTTAACCCTATGCGATCGCGTCCCAAGTCACGCAATCGCGGAGAACAAATTCCAGGCCCTTATTTTTCCTCTTACGCAATCGCAAGACAGGCCATGCGATCGCAGAACACTGCCTTCCCCTTCTACGCGATCGCAGGCATACCCATGCGACCGCACTGACCAAACTCCTCAAGCCTATGCGATCGTAGACCCCTTCACGCGATCGCATAGAGAAATTCTTCACCCCTCTCAGAACCTTCTATGCGATCGTAGACCTACCCGTGCGATCGCATAGAGCAAAATTTCTCTGCAATTTCTGCTGCATTTTTCCAACTCAAAAATGCCCGTTAGCCATCCGAAATCACCCCGAGGCCCTCGAGACCTCAACCAAAAGCACAAATATTATCTATTACCTCATTCAAACTTGCTCGAACCATAAAATTACTATCGTTAACATCAAAATTGTCCATTTTCATCAAATCAAAGCTTAGGTTAAACTAAAACTTTCAAAATTCTCATTCGATCAAAAACCCGGACAAATGACGTCCGAATGACCTGAAAATTTACAGAAACATCCAAAATCACCTAACGAAGCTACTGCAACTTTGGAATTCCATTCCGACCCTCGGATCATAATTTCACCTATCAATCGGAATTCGCCAAAATTCAAACTTAGCCAATTCAAGCCTAATTCTACACCGGACCTCCAAATTCAATTCTGATCACTCTCCTAAGCCACAAATCATCCCCCGAAGCTAACCGAACCACCGAAATTCACATCCGAGCCCTCTAACTATATAATCAACTTCTGGTTGACTTTTCCAAACTAACTGTCTTTTAAGGAGACTAATTGTCTTATTTCCAACCAAACTCTATCCGAATTACTTCAAATTCACCAAACACATATAATGAAACATATAGAAGCCTAAAACGGGGAAAACGGGGAGGAGATACATGAGACGACGGGTCGGGTCGTTACACGATCCTAACAAATTAAGAATGAATTACACTAATAATGAGGCTAAACCCAAGAATTAACGTGAATTCAAATCTAAGCGGGACGAACAAACAAACGAAATCGAGCATAACAGTCAAAACAGGACTGATATAACCAAAACGAGAATTAAACAAAATAGAGATCAAACTAACACATAAAACCAAATAATATCGACTAACAATTAACAAACTAGAACTTCACGAGAACCCAGAGAAGAAATAATAGAATTGAAAGAGAAAACTTACTAATTTCATAATCCTTGTGGCCAAACGTCTAAATTGATTTTTGATTAATGTTATTTGTCTATTTCGTCAGAAATAGGCATATAACATAAAATAAAAAATCAACTGACTCTAGACGCCTCAGAACAGACCCGACTTCATAAACCTCATATTTGAAATTCGCTCAATTCTACTTGGATTCGAAGGACTTTGGTTAGGTATTAGGGATGAGGGAGGTCAGGGGGTTATGGGGTGTGATTTTGGGCGAGTTTGGGTGAGGTAGTGACTTGGCCGGAAAATTTAAATTCAATATTTGAAGGCTTTGGCTGTGATTCGAAAAAACCAAGGACAGATATGGAATAAGGAGAGAAGGAGGATTTAGTGGTGTGAATTTGGGCGTCATTGGACGCCGACCACCGCCGTAGGCGATTTCCGGCGACGGCAGGCGGCGGAGACGGAGAGGAGTCTCTAGGGTTTGTTGAAGATGGTGAGAGGGGGGGTAGGTCGGGTCCGACATTAATATATCAGGGGTAAGGGGCTTCTGGACAGTCTGATCAATTAACCTCTACGGTCCATATTAACCTATGATGGAACGTCGTCGTTTTGGGGTGTAACGGGACTGGATCGGGTTATTGGGGTGGGTTTGGACCGAGGGAGAGGATATTTGGGCCAAAGAATTAAAGAAATGGCCCAATTCAGAATTCTTATTAAGGAAGCCTTCCTTTTGAGTCTTTTTTTATTTATTTTCCTTTTCTTTTCTTTTTTATTGTTTTGTATTTATTTTATTCACTATTTATAATTTCCTGATTTTTTATAAAATTCTAAATTAAACATAAAACCAAATTGACTTCCAAAAATATCATTCAATTCCCAAACACCTAATTCCTAATTAAACACAAATTAAGACAAATTAAAACTAAAAATTCAAAAAGACCGATTTTGTTATTTTCTTTTCTTTTGCTTTTTAAAACAACTTAACTACTAATTAACCCTAAAATATGAAATTAGATCCTAAATACAAATATCATGCGTATTTTTTATATTTTTTATGTGAATTAAAATGCACAAATAAAATGCAAACAATTAACATAAAATAACACAAAATTCACAAAAGTATAAAATAATGAAAGAAATCATTTTGTTAGAATTTTTGGGAATAATTCATATATAGGGCAAAAATCACGTGCTCACAGCTGCCCCTCTTTGCTCGAAAACATGAAAAGTTTTCAGGCAAAGATAAGTGAGAAAATACGAGCGATTTTTGCCCTGTTTGAAGATTCTGTGTGAATTATTTTTGAAAAGTTTGACCGCACCGTGCCTCAGAGGCTGCCTACATATCCTGGGCTAAACAGGAATCAAGTCAGTGTAGTTCGGGAATGTCTGGTAGCTGGGACTACCAGAAGCTGTGATTTCACTGCGCTTGCTGCTGCTACTGCTTGCTGACCTCCCTTATTACACCATGTCAAAAATAAAAAGAAGCTAAACTAAACTGTGTCCTATGAATTACAAAAGTCCTATCTAAATTCTTCAAAATTGAACTTGTGTTGCCTTGAACTTGTATTCTTCCACTGGAATTCTTATGTTGTTGCCTTGCATTATGATCGGGGGATGTTTTGCCATTCCTCCGAGTGATGCTTGACTACTACAATTTGAAATATGTGCCTCTATTTTCCAGGCGGGCTCCTGGTTGCTGACGCTTGAAAATTATTTCCTTGTTCTCCAGGTGGGCTCCTGACTGCAACAAAATAGACAAACAAAGAAAATTTCCTGCCCCAGTTTGATGACTGAGCACATCATGTTATCCAATATCAAAATTAAAAGCTAAGATTTGGATTGTGCTTCCCTTATTTTCCAGGTGGGCGCCTGACTGCTGAAGCTTGAAAAATATTCCCTTGTTCTCCAGGTGGGCGCCTGCTTGCAATGCTTGTAAAGTATTCCCTTGTTCTCCAGGTGGGCTCCTGACTGCAACAAAAAAACAAACGAAGAAAATTTTCTGCCCCAGTTTGGTAACTGGGTACAACATGTTATCAAACGTTAAAAATTAAAAGCTAAAATTGAATTGTACTTTCCTTGTTTTCCAGGTGGGCGCCTGACTGCTGAAGCTTGAAAAGTATTCCCTTGTTCTCCAGGTGGGCTCCTGACTGCAACAAAATAAACAAACAAAGAAAATTTTCTGCCCCAGTTTGGTGGCTGGGCAAACTTGCGAGTTTTTACTTAAGCTATTAATATGATGGTGAGAGTAAAACTAAAGACTTGATTGGCATGTACATCCCTTGTGAGTGAAACTACTTAATTGAGATTTTTATCCTAGGAGAAAATTCATCAGACTAGGTTTTCTGTTATCTTAGGAGAAAGATTCATCAGACTGAGATGCGGACCCTAGGACAAGATTCATCAGACTAGGCTTTCTATTATCTTGTTATCTTAAGAGAAAGTTTCCTCAGACTAAGATTCTGATCCTAGGAGAAAGTTCATCGGACTAGGGTTTCTATCTTAGGAGGAAAAATGTGAAAAGTAATGGCAGCATTTTATGTACACTAGCAAGATAGGCAAGGCCAAAGACTTGAGAAACTTCCCTTTTGTCGGCTTTTCTCTTCTTCCTTTTCTTCCTTTCATTTCCTTCCTATTGTTGAACCGACTTTATTGCACTGCTTTGTTCCTGTTTCAAACAAAGAAAACTTGTGAGTTTAAAATGTGGTGGTTGGTTTGGTGGCCTTGAACTTTGAGGGAGGCTGCCTTTTCGCTTCCCAAGAAGATTGATGTTCACTTGAAAACCTTGCTTGTTTCCAGACTAGACCCCTTTCTCTGTCATCCTCATCACATAAAATGCCTCCTCCGTTCGGACACGATATCCTCTATTTGTTGTATTGCATGGATTGGCATCTCCCCCACTTTCATTGCTCCTTCGCTCGTCATGATAACCGATTCCCTTCGAAGATCTATCTTGTTTATTGGACTAACCACTTCCCAGAAAATACCTCTTTTCATCCAAACCCAATACCCTCTGTCTGTTGCGCCGCTCATACCGACATTTGCCAAACCTTTGTGTTTCACATTGTCCCTAAAGCATGTTGATTGTTACCATCTTCAGTGTGCATGTTGCTCTTTCTTGATCTAAACCATCGGCCCTGGCCTTGGGGTCTATCACCTTTGATTTCTGTTTTGCTTGTCACTGGTCTACCATCCTTTTGTCAATCCTACCACAGCCAATATCTTTGATCCATTCACCAAACCCCTTCCATCTTGTTGCATTGTTCATGCATTGATACGTACAAAACCCCGTTCTTGTATTTCACACGAATCCCAAAGTATGTTGATTGGGGCCAACTCATTGGGCCTGCTATTTCCTCTTGGCTTGACGCCTGGATATGTTCTCCAGATCCCGTTTTGTGCAATTGGAAAGCTGGTGGCAAATTTTGAAGTCATTTCTCACTTGTTATGACCAGACAGACTCAAGAGGAGGAAGTAAATGGGACAAAAGGAATATAATAGGAGGGCAATGAAAGAGATGGTTCCTAACAAGAAAACTACGAATTAGAAACCTATCGGATGTGGATACCGACTCTAGCGACCTTGACATGCACCTACAGCCTACTCTATTTAGCAATGCTGATGTTCAGCTCTTGTTGTACCTTTTTGCCGTGAAACTGGGCTTCAATGCTCCGCTTGCCTGATCTGATTCACAATCCTTAGTCGACTTGTGGTATCCGTAGGGTTTTCACCATCAAGCCTCTCTCATTTTGGTTTTTCTCTCAACTCACCATCGCCTTATGGTGCCCGTGAAGGTTTTCACCAATAAGACTCTCTCATTTTGATTTCTCTCAGCTTTCATCGCCTTGGGGTATGCGTGAGGGTTCTAATCAACAAGACTCTCTCATTCTTCATTTCCTTCATTTGGACCGGAGTGTTGCCCCTGATATGATTCACCTCTGCTTGCTTGACTTGGTATTTCTCGAAGACTGATCAGAATGTCTTCCTTTGGACTGTAATGTGGAATTTTGGATAGGGTTAGAAAGGAAGGGTATCAAAGGCTCAAAAACAATTGAACGTGGGTTCAACATTATAACTTTCGGAATCAGATTTCTCACAACAACCACCACGTCTGCCCTCGTTTCTTTCTAGGGGGACTCTGGACTTTTATTTTGGTGTGACTGAACCTCAAAGAGAGGCTGCCTACGTACCCTTTCGGGATCAAGTCAGATGTAGTTCAGGCGACTACTTTTGTTGTTGCGGTCTATCCTTTCTTCCACTTTCTTTTCCTTTCTTTTCCTTCTCTTTTCTTTTCTTTGCCTTTCTTTTCTCTTCTTTCTCTTTCTCTTCTTTTCTTTTCTCTTTTCCTTTATTTTTTTTATTTTCTTTTTCACTATTTTTATCTTATTTTTCCACTTACTTTCTCCACTCGGGCTTACGAGTTTTATTATTAATTCCGAAAGAGGGGTATGCAAGAAAATAACCGAGGCTCAAAGGGGTAACAAAGGATAAAGTATTTGGATAGCAGAATAAAATGCCTTCGTCATTCCAATCTCCAAAACATGCCAAGTACAAACTACACAGTTAAACAAGCTGAGGAAAACACACATAATACCTTTTGATTGATTCACATATTTGCCTTTTGTATTTGTCAAATACCTAGCACCAGTGGACAACAATCTCAGCACCACAAACGGTCCCTGTAAGCTTGGGGTAAGCGTGGCTTTGGCTTCAAACCGATGCAGCATGATGCATTTCAACGGTGCTTCTTTATGTTCTATTTGCCCCCAGTTTCACTTGATTCGGGCTCGAAGTGATCTCAAAATGCCTTTACTTATTTCCCTCGAATGTCCTTACATTGTCAACATTGTTTCATTGCTTTATTACTAAAATGACATTTAAAAACTAGGCTGAGAATTACGCGTGCATGTCATGTCACCAGAGCCAGCATGAAAAGAATTGTAAAAGGATAAGGTAATTAAATAAAATGAACTGTAAATGGTGGGAAATAGAGAATTGCATTAGACTGACGGTGAAAGGGTTTAAACAACAAAACAAGCAAACTAGACTAGTTACAATCTTTGAACAAACCTAGACAGCACTACACAAGCTACTACGACCAGACGAACAAGGCAAAGTGAAAGGATAGAAGGGTTTGAGTCACAAGACAATATCCGGATTACAACCCTGAAGTAACCTGGACAACAGAAATGACAACAAAATAAACCACCAAAACTCCAAGAGATGGAGCGTCTTCCCAATTACCCATCACGACGTCTTAGCCACTGAATTTCACGCCAAGACTGCTAGAATTTTCACAAGTCTTCATCAAGGTGTTCTAAGCAAACTGCTTCTGGGTTTCTTCTACCGGCTCATTCTCATGATCAATCATACCCACCATATGCGTCTCATTATGCACATGAGATGGACTTTGGCCAATGTTTTCTGCATCTGGACTTTGCACGACAATGTCGCCTGCATCAATAAGCTTCTGAATTGCATTCTTCAGATTCCAACATTTCTCTATGTCGTGCCCCAGGGCACCTGAGCAGTATGCGCATTTTGAGAAAGATCGAACTTCTTTGGAGGAGGGTTAGACGCTTTTATCTGAATCGGCTTCAACATGTCCAGTGTCCTTAACCGCTGGAACAGATTGGCGTATGATTCTCCCAATGGAGTGAATGTTTTGTTCTTCCGTAACCTCTCATCCTTAAATGCTGGATTGGGCCGAAAACCTGATCCGGGGTGTTTTTGGTAAGCTCGCGAGGGTAGATGGGTATTTCGAGGAGCTGGGCGACTTTGGGAGTTCTGTGCACAATGATGACCACGGGGACAATGTCGAGGCTGGAAGTGTTGGTCAAGAAGACCTATCGGATCGTCTTTTCTGTTTCTCTTTCTTCCGACCAAGCTTACCGGTACGTTCTGAATGGCTTCTGGATAGCTCACGATTTTGCCTGACTTGATTCCTTCTTCTACTAGCTCCCCCATTTTTAACATATCATTGAAAGGCTTTCCCAGGGCCGGGATCAAATGACTGTAGTAGGTGGGTCCCTGGGCCTGTAGAAAAACTTGACCATTTCTTCTTCGCTAATCGGAGGACTAACTCGAGCAGCTTGCTCCTTCCATCTGAGCCCAAACTCATTAAAGCTTTCTTCCGGTCTCTTTTCCATATTAGATAGCAAGGTGCGGTCTGGGGTAACACTTGATTTGCACTAAAAGTATCGGACAAAGTCTTGAGCCATGTCACCCAATGTAAGCCACTTATCAACATCTTGACGGGTATGCCAGTCCGAGGCTGCCCCAGTTAGGCTTTCACTGAAATATGCTATCATCACGTCATATTTCTCTCCAACAATCCTCATTCCCTTGCAATAGAACTTCAGGTGGGCTATCGGATCTCCATGCCCATCATACAAGTTAAATTTTGGTACTTTGAACCCTACGGGCATGCTGCCCTAGCCTTCCACTCTTCGCTTGTCCCTGAAGGACTGTTCTGTGCTTTTCAACTTCCTGGGTACCCCATCTCGCCCTTCTCTTCCTGTAACCTTTTCATTTCTATCATGCAGCTGCTCATCCTGGGAGCTCTTCTTGTTTGGGTTAGTGGATATGAAAGGAGGGTAATTTTGGGGAGATTTAACTGAAGGATGAGTGATGGAGTTATTAGGATAGTTGGGAAAATTGTGATAAGCGGGTGTATTTGGGGAATATGGAGGATCATTTGGCGCTGTGTTTGGAGCTTGGGTAAAGACAGCATCTGGAAAAGTCAGTGGTGGCGGGGTTGGTGCCTTCCCAGTTATCCAGGCTTGGTACATGTCTGCCACATGTTGTCTTAACATCCGCACCTCTGCACCCAACCCATTATCCCGTTCAACCAACTGATGTCAGGCACCGGTATCAACCAACTCAGTTCTATTGTCGTTCGCCATTGCCTTTTGTCCTTGTGTTGCAACAAAGAATACCGCTTTAAAATAACAAACCAACCACCTTTCTGAATTGACATGACAGAATGAAACCACCACGTTAGCGTTAGGGCATTTAACACATTGGTAACAGCTTTTGATCGGTCTCATGCGTCATCACGACTTTTCCTTATTTCCAATTGCAAACTTTCTCTTCCTTTGTCTTTCTTCTTTTTCTCTTTTTTTTTCTTTTTCTTTTTTTTCTTCTTCCTTCTATTTTCTTCCTTTCTTGATTTTCTTTTCTTTCTTGTTTTTCCGCGATTTTCTTTTCTTTTTGCCCTTTTTTGTGGTTTTGCGTCTCTTTTCCTTTTTCCTTTTTCCTTTTTTCCTTTGGTTATGGTCGAATCCTACGTAGATTGCCTACATATCATGACCCCTCATGAATCAGACCGAGCGTAGTTCTTGCAAATTAAAAGCAAAAATAAAGGGATAATTTTGGGAATTTTCAAATTTCATTAATAAACGCCGAGTACAAGAAATACTAGACTATTTTTTTTTCTTGAAGGGAAGCTACAAAAGTAGACTCAAAACAACAAAATACCGACTCGATGATACTAGATCAAGAGTGCATCAAAGCTTCATATCCTGGGCCCCGCGGGGCATCACTCGGCATCGGCGCAGGCCTGCGCAAGACTGAGAAGGTTTCAATGTCAACTGTGACTATTTAAATAAAACTGGCCATGTAATGGCTTATTTTGACTTAAAAAGCAAAGTGGCTATTTTTCAAAAATTTTATCGTAAGTGAACAAAGACTCAGTTTTTAAAATACGGCCTTTTAGAACTTCCAAAAGGGAGATTTTAAGGTTGTGCCCGCAAATCGCTTTAAAATGACTCAGGGCGGCTGTTCTTGCAAAAACGGCCTTCCGGCGCCCTTTTGGGGACATTCGGCTTATTTTTCAACAAGAATGGCGTCACCCGACTGGTTGGATAAAAATTAAAATTTTGGTATTTTTGGCTATTTTTGAAAAAGGGGTGGTTGGACCCGATAAGGGTTGCCTACGTATCTCATATCTGCGAGAATCAAACCAATGTAGTTCGGGCAAATAAACTAACTATTTTCGGAAACAAGACTCTTTTAGTATTTTCTTTTTCAACAAACTACTTGAGAACAAAGCATTTTTTAAGAACAAATTTTCCTTTTTTTTTATTTTCCTAAAAAATTCGGCAGAGTTTCGACTCTATTTTGACATTGGTCGTTTTTCTAAAATAGGGAATTAACTCTCTACATTGCTATTTCTCTCTTTATTTCTTTTATTTTTTTTCTTTTTCAATTTCTCCAAATATTCAAGCCGGTCAGCATGTGAGTCCGAGACAAATAAATGCACACGCAACACGTAAGATGCATCAGGATGGTCTTTTCATTTCAGGTTACCTGTCCTAGACGGACCCAACCCCTGTGTTGAGTCTCCTAAGTCATATGCACGTGATGCAAATAAGCGCTCCTACTAGGGATCCGGCATGAAGTCAAGTTATTCTAGGTTTAAAACTCGGGTATGTGTTCTAGACTGTGTACCCGAGTGGACAACTCGAGTCGAGGAGGGGGCTATGTACCGGGGACCCGCGGGATCGTCCGGCTTAGTAACTTGTCCGGCCTCTTTCTTATTTCAAGATATGACACTAACAGAATAGGGAGTCTCAACCAGTAAGCACATCCCCGGAGGTTAGAAGAGAAGGGTTTCGGCACATTTTAGATATACAGTTCAAATAATATCAAAGCGGTAAAGCATTTAGCACATTAAGCAGGAAACATGTAGGAAAATCAGATAACGCTAAATACAACAATTATTCTAAGCTCGAATTCTGAACCCTCAACAAAACGTTATGGGTTTTTATCCTCAGCAGAGTCGCCAGAGCTGTCACACCTTCTTTTTCACTATACCCGCAAGGGCATAAAGGAGTTTTTCCAATTAAAGGACAATCGGAACGAGATTTATTATTAAGATTTCAGATTCGCCACTTTTGAGATTAATGGTGTCCCAAGTCACCTGGTGAATCCCGAACCGAGGAAAATATGACTCTGTTAACAGTCCGCGAACCAGAAATCCGAGTAAGGAATTCTGTTAACCCGGGAGAAGGTGTTAGGCATTCCCAGGTTCCGTGGTTTCTCAACTGTCGTATTTGTATTTGTCTGATTTCAAAACATGTTTTAGCTTATGTGTTTTTTAATCATAAACCGCTTTTATTACTATTTTTTTAACAAGAATTGCAACATCGTAAAAACGCGTCTCAAACCACGTCACATCAATGCACCCGTGATTGTTGACACATTTCGACTCCGTTGAGATTTGGATTTAGGTCACATAAATGCGCACCCGAGTTTAGGAAAGTAAAATTATTATAAGCGTGCCTAAAGAGACTAACGCGTTATTATTTGGGGAAGGCCGTGAAATTCGCTAAACGGCCCATCCCAACGTCTAAGTATTTTTAGTATAAACAATTATCGTGGGCCCCGCAATTTATACTTTATTTGGCGAGGCGAGGCTCATCAATTTAGAGACCAATCCTAAAGCGACTATGATTTTCTATTTATTTATTATTTTATCTCTAAAAAAGAAAACCTAATTAATTATGAATTGAATTATGCTATGTTACACTAAGAATTGAATTGTCTCATTCAAACCCAAATAACGAATCCGCTGGTGCATGATTGTAGCCCTAGGCCTCGATACAGCCCCTTGAAAGGGGAGATACTTGGGCACAGCATGAGTGAAAGTAAGCCCAGGCAGCTTAGTGCCTTAGGCCAAGGTCGAATCCCCTAAGCGTGAACAGAGGAACAGCCCAGGCGGCTGTGATGTAATAATGAAGCAATTTGATTCCAAAACAATTGTTAACTTAAAAATATAAACAATCCACTAATTAACAAGGCTTAAGCAGCAATATTGAAACAATCAACTATCCCTTGAACATGATATTTCCACCTTGCTGAAACTCAGACTCATCATAGTCCCATTTAATTACTGATTGAAACTGAACATAACCACTACAGGTTTCATCTAGTTCGTGAGTCACTTGTTAAACAAACTTATGAAGCAATTGACAGTAAGTCAACTAAGCTAACAGGATTATAATAAAATCAACTAAGGTAACAGTCCGTTACCAATTAAGGATTCAATCAGTCCAAATCACTTAAAAAACAATCCTAATTACAATCCAAACATCACAGTCAATTATAATGAATGTATTAAAACAACTGAAGCTTCCAATGAATTACGCCTCCATTTCATTTCATTTCAGTTGAGATTCTACATGATAATAGGATTCAGAACATGTACCTGGGGATCAAAGTTTAACAGGAAGGAGCAGAAGTTAGCACAGCAGCAGTACAACAAATTTCAGCTCAGAAATGACTCCACAATAGCCCAGAAAGTGAATTTAGCAGCTCAAGAGAATTTCGAAATCAAATCAGATCCAGAAACTCGAACACAAGCAGATCAAATAGACTTAAATTCACTTAAAACTGCACCCAGGCATTTCAGGAACTCTTCAACAATCAGAAGACATTTGAAAACCCCAATCAAACTTGAAAACCCAAACCAAATCAGTCACTGAATCTCAAACTATCAAATAATGAACTACGATAGGAAAACTGGCAACTAGACTTGAACTTAGGCTATAAGTTCCCAATGGAACAATATATTTTTGGTTTTTCTATTGAATTTGTTTGTTTTTCTATTCAATTTATTTTTGGGGCAGCCTTCGGATTGTTATTTACACTATAGGCCCCTCCCTTTTTATTCAAGTAGTCCCTTATCTTCTAACTTGTTACCCAAGTTACACCCCTAAGTTACAAGAATATGCACCAAATTCCTATTCTAGAAGAATCTAAGCTATTTTAGTGTGATCTACTGCATTCTTTTCTATCCAGGAATACCCAAAGTACCCCTTGAACATCCCCTGAAATTACTTAACTAAGTCACAATTAACCCGCCTTCTTCCTTGATTAAAGCTAAGAGATACAAACCAATTCACCTATATTTAAACTAATTGGAGGATTCACTAAACAAGGAAAGAAAATTACACATCCAGGATCAATTAATTAACACAAGCTAAACTTATTCAAATCAAATATGAAGTACTGCCCTGAAGAACTAATCAGACATACTTAATTAAACTTAAAACATGCTAATCAAACTGATTTAAACTAACTTATTAACACTAAATCATAAGGAATCAGACTCAAACAAGGCTCAAACCATCCTAACAAATTAACAATGAATTACACTAATAATCAGGCTAAACCCAAGAATTAACGTGAATTAAAATCTAAGCGGGATGAACAAACAAACGAAATCGAGCATAACAATCAAAACAGGACTGATACAACCAAAACGAGAATTAACCAAAATAGAGATCAAACTAACACATAAAACCAAATAATATCGACTAACAATTAACAAACTAGAATTTCACGAGAACCTAGAGAAGAAATAATAGAATTGAAAGAGAAAACTTACTAATTTCAAAATCCTTGTGGCAAAACGTCTAAATTGATTTTTGATTAATGTTATTTGTCTATTTCGTCAGAAATAGGTATATAACATTAAACAAAAAATCAACTGACTCCAGACGCCTCAGAACATACCAGACTTCATAAACCTCAGATATGAAATTCGCTTAATTCTACTTGGATTCGAAGGACTTTGGTTAGGTATTAGGGACGAGGGAGGTCAGGGGATTATGAGGTGTGATTTTGGGCTAGTTTGGGTGAGGTAGTGACTTGGCCGGAAAATTTAAATTTAAGATTCGAAGGCTTTGGCTGTGATTCGAAGAAAACCAAGGGCAGATATGGAATGAGGAGAGAAGGAGGATAGTGGTGTGAATTTGAGCGTCATTGGACGCCGGCCACCGCCGTAGGCGATTTCCGGCGACGGCAAACGGCTTAGACGGAGAGGAGTCTCTATGGTTTGTTGAAGATGGTGAGGGGAGGGTGGGTAGGTCTGGTCCGACATTAATATATCAGGGGTAGGGGGCTTTTGGACCGTCTGATCAATTAACCTCGACGGTCCATATTAACCTATGATGGAACGTCGTCGTTTTGGGGTGTAACGGGACTGGACCGGGTTATTGGGATGGGTTTGGACCGAGGGAGAGGATATTTGGGCCAAAGAATTAAAGAAATGGACCAATTCGGAATTCTTATTAAGGAAGCCTTCCTTTTGAGTCTTTTTTTATTTATTTTCCTTTTCTTTTCTTTTTTATTGTTTTGTATTTATTTTATTCACTATTTATATTTTCCTGATTTTTTATAAAATTCTAGATTAAACATAAAACCAAATTGACTTCCAAAAATATCATTCAATTCCCAAACACCCTAATTCCTAATTAAACACAAATCAAGATAAATTAAAACTAAAAATACAAAAAGACCGATTTTGTTATTTTCTTTTCTTTTGCTTTTTAAAATAACTTAACTACTAATTAATCCTAAAATATAAAATTAGATCCTAAATGCAAATGTCATGCGTATTTTTTATATTTTTCATGTGAATTAAAATGCACAAATAAAATACAAATAATTAACAAAAAATAACACAAAATTTACAAAAGTGTAAAATAATGAAAGAAATCATTTTGTAAGAATATTTGGGAATAATTCATATATATGGCAAAAATCACGTGCTCACACCAAGTATAAAATAGAAATTCTTCCTTTAACCTTTCATAGAGTGTGTTCATTCATATTTAAATATTTATGCAAATCTGGAATTTTAACCACAAGTAGAAGCTAGATAACTCATACAAAAATAACCACCGAGGAACGTACGGTCCGATCCAACAGAAAAGTAAATGTGCACTGCCGAGGGTTGAACGACTCGAACCATAGATGCATCTATTACCCCGCTTACGAATCATATGTGCGACGCGGTAAAAAAATGTAAATCACAATCACCCCGCTCGTGAATTATACATGCGACGTAGGTACACATAAAAATACATGTTCTTCCAAGTATAAGTCAATTCTCTTTTAATAATTCCAGAATAAATAAAATTGAATCCCTTTACAATTTTAGTGTCCAACTCGTTAGGATCTAAACAATTCAACAGCCATCAAGATTACAAATATTTCACTTATAACATGCTTTAGGATCCTAGACTACTCAGACTGTCATAAAGTCGCTACACACGGACTCTTGTCACCTTGTACGTATGTAGCCCCCGCATATATAGCAATTTGGTTATTTATTATTCCTATGGGGACATTTACTTCTTACAAGGTTAGAAAGGAGACTCACCTCGCTCTAAAGTGCACTTCCAAGTTCCAAGAACGAGCCCAAGTCTTTAATTCGAAACCGAACAATCTCAAACTAATCAAACAAAGTAAGAACTAGACAATAAAGGCTCACAAGGTTGAATTCTAACTATTTAAGTGATTTCCCAACCTTTCCCATAAGTTTCCTAAATTCTGACCCCGGGCCCACATGCCCGAATTCCGAGATTTTTTGAAGGAAGTTGTTCTCTATCACCTAAGGATCACAAATATATGATTTCTAGTTCATTACATGGAAAATTACATGATTAAATTTTAGTTTTTATTAATCCCTAGGTCTAGCTCTAACCCCTTGATTTTACTTAATTTTTAGTGTTAAATCTTCCTAATATTTGTGTATTTGAACTAAAAGTGAGTGGGGATTACTTACCTTGCAATGTTATGTTGAAACCCCCTCTTTGGAATCACCAAAATCACCTAAGTGTTGGATGAGGAATGATAGAAATGGCTTTTGGTTCGAAATAAATGAACCCTTCTGCCCAGCTGTTTCCGCTTCTGCCGCCAAGGGGACCGCTTCTGCGGTCCCGCATCAGCGGAACGGGGGCCGCTTCTGCGGAATTGGGAAGGCTGGGCCGGACCGCTTCTGCGGTCAATAGGTCACAAAGGCGGACCGCTTCTTTGGTCCGAGGGCCGCTTCTGTGGCTTCCCACGCGTGATCCCACTTCGCTTTTGTGATTTGTCAACCGCTTCTGCGGTCCAAGAGCCGCACAAGCGGTTATGACAGAAGCAACAGCCTTTGGTTCTATTTCAAGTTCCAACGTCACTCGAACCTCGACCATTTGACGCTTGGGGCTCCCGAGCCCCGCCCAAACATATCGACAAGTCTAAAATCATGAGGCGGACCTGCTCGAACCCTCGAAACACTCAAAACAACGCTAAATCGAGGAATCAACCCCAAAACCAAATGAATCAAATCAATGAATCTTCAAGTTGTAAATTTCCTTCTAACGGGTCAAAACGCCCTTAAACTACTCGGATTGACACCAAATTTTATGGGTAAGTCTTAACTGATATTTTGGACCTATACTAAGTTTCAGAACTAAAATTCGAGCCTGATACCTAGGAAATCAATGATTACTTAGTTTATTTAATTCCTTAAAACTTCAAGTTAACAATTTCACAGAAAATTTCATTACTCGGACTAGAAACCTCGGAATTCGATTCCGGGCATACGCCCAAGTCCCATATTTTCCATTGGACCTTTGGGGATCGTCAAATCACAAATTCGGGTCCGTTTCCTAAGAAAGTTGACCGAAGTCAAACTTAGCCTTTTTAGAAAGACTTAAAGAAGCAAATGGACATATTCTTGCTCGAAACTCTTCTAACTTCCGAACCACCCATCCCCGCAAGTCATAAATTAGTTAAAGCAAGTGCGTGAAGTTTTATTTAAGGGAACGGGGTTCTAAAATGTAAAATGACCAGTCGGGTCGTTACAATCCAAATTCCAGTATAGATCGTGATGGCAACCAATACCGTTGTTAGGCAAGCCAACACTGATCAACTAGTGAGTTCACATTTATTTTATTAAATAATCCCAATATTTACTTAACTTAAATTTAAAACAATCGATGAATAATGAATTTATAAAGCAACTAAAACGGGAATGACAAAGGGAATCATAATTATAGGAATACAACCCAAAATAATAGTTTACTAATGCGTGTGCCACGATTTAGCGACACAAGTACGAGGGAAACTAGGAAAATGTACAGAAGTATAACTATTCTATTGCCTAAAATAGAATAGACAGTATTAAACAAAAGGAAAGAATTCGACATGCTGCTGAACGGCTCAGAAGGGGGCAGATCACCGTAAAATCTCGATCAAGTATCAGGAATGCGCGCCGGATGGGTAGCTAGATGCACTTGCTTCAGATCCTGTACAATTAAGTACAATTATGTAGTATGAGTACATAAATAATATGTACCCAGTAAGTATCAAGTCTAATCTCGAAGAAGTACTGATATGGGGTCGACTTGACACTCTCTAGGGTCAATAATAATATAATTTAAATTTTACGCTAAGCATGAATAGCATTAATAACAGTGATAGTTTAAGAACATGGAGAAGTAAGATATTCTTTCATAAACAACATGTCAATTTCAGTCATATCATGTAACAACTTACATTTCAAAGCATTTTAGGCAGTGTAAATCACGAGAAGTTCCAAATAAATAGCATGCGCACATTGTGCTGAGGTCGTACGGCCTCGTCCAATATAACATTAAATTGTGCACTGCTAAGGTCCGAATGGAATAATAGATGCATCTATTTGCTACCGAGGCGCGTTAGGCCCGATCCACAAATAATAATTTATTTTCAAGGAGGCACACATTGCCCATTTATAGTCAACTAATTCATACAAATTCTTAAGTAAGTAAGTATAGCCATCTATATTTGTTTTACCAATTTCCAGTATGACTTAAGTGATCTTAGTAGCAAGTAAGGACACAAGCATTGCAAATATAGCATGATACATGTCCTAAAATACCAGGACAATTAGCATAATAGTAGCTACATACAGACTTGCGTCACCACGTACGTACGTAGCCCCCCACAGATGGTCACATTCATTTATTTAATTCACCTATATTTTTAATTCTGTCTTACAAGGTTAGAAATAAGACTCACCTAGCCCCAAAGCTTATTCCAAATTCAAGAATGCGCTCAAACCATCAAATCGGAGCAGAACGATCCAAACCTATTCAAACAGGGTAAGAACTAGTCAATATATGCTTAAGAGTTCATATTCTAACTATTAAAGTAATTTTCCAACCCTAAATGCAAGGTTCCTAAAATTCATCTGGGGTCCATATGCTTGGATCCCAGAAATTTCTGAAGAAAGTTGTTAGGCAAAAATACATAGCTTATCCCCTGAACTATGGACCAAATCCTTGTTACACACTTCTTGCGAACAAAAATCACTTTACACACACAATCTTTCCCGAGTGTGTCAAAAATACACTACTTTTTTATTGACCAATTTTTTAAAATATGCTTGATATCATGCACTTATAAGGTCGTGACACGTGTCTTAACAAAAAAACTTTAATTTATACCTTAATTAATGATTCTTTCTTTAAAAAAATAAAAGCATCCCCTTCCTCAACCCGTCTCTCATCTTCCCCAATTCCCACTTTTGGTCATCTTCTATTAGAGCTTTCTCTGCCATTAAAATCACTATTGTCATAGAAACCATCACCATCAACATTATGTTTTAGAACAAATTCCATAAACACCATAACCCTATTTCTTTACGCCCAAAAAAAAGAAATTGCACAAAATATTCAGTTTTTTATGGCACTCCACCGGATGCCTGATCTAGAAATAAAATTATTAATCAACATCATATTAATTGTGATATAAATCCAGCACTGGAAGGATTATAGTTAGGCAAATAGTAGAGAAGGGAACCATAATCAGATTGTATACTCTTATTAAAGTAAATTTAATTTATTATCTTCTCTCCTGCCATTGTTGAGCGTCAAAACCCAATTCTTGACCTTTGGCAAAAAAAAAAATTAAACAAAACTATCGATCCGGCGAATCTGATACTATACTAGGTATATGATTTTAAATAATAAATTTTCTAAGGTAAAAGAATCGGTTTCATGTGGCAAAGGATTTGGGAAAACGTAAGAGCATTGTGACGCAAAGTAAATGAACTGATTTTAGCAGATATGAAAACAAGAAAGGTGGGTGTCCAACAAATATAGAAACATTTCAGTCAATCTTGGAGGAGATGAATATTTAATTTAGAATTTAAATTTATATCTAGAATTATTTCAGTGTTTCAGAGCTTAATCTATGGAAAAGAGAAAGGTGAGTGTCTAGGGAGAAGGAAAATAGGTGGAGTGGTTGACGGAGGGTAGAGGGTTGAAGAGACCAAATTATTTGGAGATGTAATAATTAAAAATAGAGAAAATAAGAAATGACTCAAGAAAATTTAAAAAATAGAAAAGGCTGGATATGTGGCATTCACATAATGATTCTGACCCAATATTTTATATTCACTTGCCTCTTTTAGGTGTAAAACACGCGCGCGCCAGCTGTAAAATATGGTGTGTCTTAGAAATACTTTGAAAAGATTAAGTGTGTAAATTAATTTTTGTTCACAAAAAGTCTGTAATAGGAATTTGGTCCATAGTTCAGGGGGTAAGTTATGTATTTTGCCAAGTTGTTTCCTATAAACTTAGGATCAAGAATATATGATGCCTACTTCATTCCATAACAAATTTTATGGTTAAATCTCATTTTTGTCAAAAGACTAGGATTTACTCTAAGCCCATAATTTCTACTAATTTACATGTTGTAATCTTTCCATAAACTATATATTAAACTCATATTAAGTAGAAATCACTTACCTCACAAAGCTAGATTGAAATCTCCCCTTTTAAAGCTCCCAATCGCCCAAGAATGGAGTGAAATGATTCAAAAATAACAAACTCCCGTGTTAAATGAAGGCCACTGCCTTCAGCGATTTCCGCACCTGTAGTGCTTCGACCACATCTGCGGACGATTATCCGCTTCTGCAGAAATGGGCTGGGCCAGCTGGGGTCGCACTTGCGAACGGGTGACCGCTCCTGTAGTTCTGCTTCTGCGAATGTGGAGCCGCATCTGCGAAACCTAGGCTCCTACCCTTGGTCCGCATCTGTGATGCTTGAGCCGCATCTACGGGCTCGCACTTGCAGCTGGCCAACCGCAGGTGCGGTTATAACATCAACTAGAGCTTCATCTACTTCTCAAATTTTCAACTTAGTTTGAGCCTTATCCGATTGACGCTTGGAACGCTCGAACAACATTAAATACTAAGAATCACACCCTAAACCAATTGAATCAAAATTATGAACTTCAAGTTCTTCAATCTACTTCGAATGTGCCAAAACATGCTTATACTACTCGGACTGATGCCAAATAATGCGTCCAAGTCTTAAATGACATTACTGAACTATTCCCGATCTCATAATTCCGTGTGGACCTCGATATCACAAAAACCAACTCCAAACCAATTTAAAGAACTTCAAAATCTTTAAAGAATCAAGATTCACTATTAGGCTCCAAAATATTCCCGGGTCATCCAAAATCCGATCCGGACATACAATCAAGTACTAAATCATCATACAAACCTGTTGGAACCTTCAAATCCCGATTTCGAGGTCGTTTACTCAAAATATTGAACGAAGTTAAACTTGGCCTTTTAAGCCAACCTTAAGGAACCAAGTGTTCTGATTTCAACCCAAACTCTTCCAAATCTAGGTCTGTTATACTCCATGTTTTCGTACGTAGAAGTACACCATAATTAAATTGATATAAACTCAAAAATAAGATGTTACATTCCGCATTTTCATACGTTAAATTTCCGTCATAAGCTAATCGGCGTAAGTTCGGGAATGAGATTATTTTGAGGTTATAAGCATTATGCTATTTCAAACAAGTGATGAGTAAATTCGTGAAAGTGAGAGGGTAAGCAAATCAAAGAATATGAATTTTCATCAAAATTGACATGTTGGGATAAAATACGGTCCGAGCTAAAATATCCGGTATTTATGGACTACTGCCATAAAAGGTACCACATAATAATGATAGTAAGGTGTGTTAAAAGTGAGTAGTATTTTAAGTAATTTGAGATAATCCTTATTTATATAAATTATTATATAATGGGGAATTAACAAGTTAATTAATAATTGGTAGTTGATTAATTGAAGTTTGGATAAAGACGAAGGCAAAACGTGGCAGCCACATGGAAATATATTAAGTGACTCTTTATTCACAAAGCAAGGTGGCAAAGTTTGATGGATTTTTGTAGCCAAGTCTTACTAAGTGGTGCCCACACTAAAATATTAAAAGAAATATATCTAATTCATAATTGAATCTCTACAACGCTCAAAGAAAGGTTCAGCAAACTTATTCATAAAAGGAGAGATGTTAGCAACGTGATTTTGCTACAAAAATCATACGAGACTATTACTGTAATAGCAACGGGATTTTACAATTATAAGGGAGTGCGGTACAATCCTTCTCAAGAATATCATACGAATTTTTCATACTTCGATCTTGTCGTTACGTGTTTTGTCGCAATTGGCGTGTGTTAGAAGGATGTTAAGAGAATCGACTCAGGTATGTTAAGGCTATCACTTTTTTCTTTTGGCATGATCTATGCGACACAAATGAAACGAGCAAATACACAATTTTCATTAATGATTCTATTCGTAGAAATGCTATAGATGCTTATGTTCTTGATTCCCCATGTGTTCTATTATTCAATCATCTGTTCATGGGTCTCAGAAAAATACGTAAGTTGAAAAATATTTACTTCATGATACTAATCAAAGGCATAATGGTCTTATGGCATTCCAATAGATTTTATTGACGTACTTCTCATGCATTGCATTCATGTATACCCATGACAAGATGATGTTATATACGCGTATATATTTATATATATGTACATAGGATATGGAAAAAGGTTACGGCATTATATGCGTACCACCAACTGATTAGCTGGTATACGTTGATGATTTTGCCCACAATGGTTGAAATGATATGATGGAATTCTCTCAGAGGCTTGATGATGTTATGAACACATGTACCTATGCACGACATGATTTTTATACGCATATGTATGGCATTATACATATTAATGATTCGCAGAGCTATTCAAACATACATGTCGACTTTTTTACTCCATGTGTCTCTATTTAATGATTTTCATTCCTTACATACTCGGTACATTATTTGTGTTGGCATCCCTTTTGCCTGGGGATGCAGCATTTTATGTCCAAAGTTTTCGATAGATAGATCGAGAGTCCTCCAAGTAGGCCATCATATCAGCGAAAGATGTTGGTTCGCTTCATTTACTCTGGAGTTGCTTGTTTGGTTAGTATGATTTAGACATGTATTGTTTGGTATGGAGGGGCCTTGTCCTGACCTTTGTGATAAGTATGTAATCTTAGAGGCTTGTAGACAGATTTCTTGTATAAGGTACCTGTTTTGTCTTGTCGGCCTATATTTTAAGTATATAATGGATTACATTGGCCTTATAGGCCCATATGTCACATGTATGAATTTTTATATCAGGTTAGGTCGTCCTATATTGAGTTTTACTCTATGTTTATTTTGGTTAGCCCATGATGGCCCGTTTACCCATTTGTCAATGAAAGTACAATAAGAATGATATGTTATGTGGGTAAACAGTTGAGTAAGGTACCCGTCGCGGCCCATGAGTTTGGGTCGTGACAAAAGTAGGGAGTCTACAAGCCATGTCTAGTAGAGTCTTGTTTATGGGTGTATTACAGCGCATTTAGGACTGTCACTCTTTCTTCTTACTCTAGATCGTGTGGTAGAGCCCAGTTGTAAGAACTCAATTTTCTAAACTCTATCTTATTTATAATACGAAAATGCCTACATCCAGAAAGATGATTGGGAAGGGATATAGCTGTGGAAGAGTTGAGTAAGAGGAACTCGATTTTTGCATCATAATTATGATGGATAAAGAAGAGGTATTCAACAGATCGTGTGTATACTAAGATGTGTAAGCTTCTTGATAAGGATCCCTAAGGCGAGAATGCCTATCCACTCTCATGGTAAAAAGAAATGAAAGAATCAGAAGGTACAAATTTCAACAAGTAAAGAAGCAAGATGAATAAGGGTACGAGGCACCCAGTTAATGAAGGATATCTATGTTTACAACTCAGGCAGAGGAATATAAGACTTTTGAGTTACCTTCAACATAAAAAAAGGTATGTACAATTGGACACATAGATCTCAGTTATACCTTATAGGAGCTAATTTATATGGTTTACGAAAAGGATGAGATATCATAATCCGATTTGGATTATAATGACCCGAAATGGTTGATGGATTGTTTGTATTAGTTGACGTTTCCGAAGGATATTGCAAAAGTGCTAATAAATCTCCTTTGGAGATATCCAGATGGTGCACTTTAAAATAATACAGCTAGATATGAATATTACAAAGATGGGCACTGGAAGCCTTGAAGGGATGAATATTACCTAAGTGTGGCTCCCGTTCCTAGTAGAGAAAGAATGATAGGCAATTCGACGAGCCAATGGATGGATCAAGGGAAGCCAAAAGCAAAAGAATGTCTTGTTGAAGTTTTCAAAATAAAGTGATAGACAGAAATATTAGCAGGGAAATAAGGAGAGAGTTAATAAAGCATTATCAATAAGATGTGATACATGGATGACAACGGTATATTAAAAAAAAGAAAAAAAAACTTTATTATAGAGTCTATAGTTAAGGGAAGGGAAAGACGAGAAATGACTGGCCTTGAGAAAACAAAGAATATAGGCCATAAAGTCATATCCTCATTTAAAAAATAAGCTCGTGACTCCAACGCGGCTACTAGAAGAGCAGTTACATGCCAGAGTGATAGAAATCAGTATGGGATGTGAACAAGAAAAACTAAACATGAATTAAGGACTAAGTGATTTGATAATAGTCATCATCATGAGAATTTCAGATTGTGCCGGTGATAATAAAATGGACAACAAAAGAAGATTCTTGAGAAATTCAGAGAATGGTCATTCAGGAAGAGGCATCCATAAAGTAAGCAATGTGAGCAAAGTTAAGCTTAAGGGATTATATGTGCCAGTCACACTAAGTGTCACCCTCATGAGTAAGGAATCTCATCATCCTTGGTGTAGAAGGATTACCACAAGGCGAATAAGGATCATCAATAATGTGAAAAGATGATAAAGATAAAGAGGTAAAATATCTATAGGTAGATTGTCGTAGCTCTAAATCTTAGTACTTCCCTAAAGGGGGAATATGGAGTGATGCAACATGAAGTCAGAATTAAGTGGTTCTAGTAATCATGAAAAAGGAAGAATACAGAAAAAATGAAAAAGGAATGAGATTGCACTTATTCAAATCCTATAGATATGCTACGATCCCAAAATATTTTGCAAGCACAACATCGAGGAAAGGAAGTAAGGGTTCCTTCCCCGAATGTTATTGATAAACAAGGAGCCAGTGCGAGAGGTAAGTTAAGATAAAGGAAATAACCCAAGAAAGATAACGGAATATTGATATGAGAATGGGCCAACGAGTAATTAGTAGTTGATTTAGGAAGAGCTTAGTCATGGCTAGACAAGAGGTTACAGACAAATCAGCATATCATGCAAGATAAACATAGTGAACCCCAACATGGAGAATTCAGTCTCGCCGATATGACATCGGTACCCTTGAGAAATATTCAGCTAGAAGTTGGGATAGTTAAAGGTATCGTCTGAATGTTATGGAAATAAACAAAAGTGCCACTGGGAAGACAGCCAAAATATCAGTTCAGAAGCAACCCTACAAGTATAAGGGCTTGGAGGTAAGAACTACGGGTAATTATAGGTAAGTAAGAACATCAAGATTTCCATTGGGTATACGATGAAATAAGATCGCAGCTTTATAAGATTTAGAAGGTCTTCCCTAAGTACTACAACGAAAGACTAAATAAGGAAATAAGGAATAAAGCTTCAACCTAAACATGGTATCTCGAAGGAGAAAAAAATGGTCATGTAAAAATAATCTCACTAGAACATTGTATGAGCTCCATAAGAAAATGGCACCTACTGTGGCTAGTGAAAGAGAAGAAAAATCAGAAGTGATACTCAAGATCACATGAGTTTTATAGAGTTCAATATTTGTGCACTAAGGTAAGCTAAGTATGCACGTAACAAGGGGAAAAAAGTCCAGGAAAAGTAATTTCTTACAATTTAAAAAAGCTGGAAAGGAACGGAAAGAATCATCCAATTAATAATCCGGAGTTAGTTACGTTATGAACGCACTTAAGAGTTCAGAATTTTATATATACAGCATATATGTTGTCAATCATACATACATAGAAGACTTTGGTATAAGTTAAAAAGAAAGAATTGAGCCCAGGGATAGACATATGATTGAATTGTTAGAAGATTGTATCCTGGATATTCCATAGCATCCATGAAAGACTAAATTAACAACTAATACCAGGAGCCACAGATTGGAAGATAGCTTAAGCCTACATAAAGGCTGATCAGAAGGAAGAGGAAACTAGAGAGTTACATCAACCAAGTAAATCAAGAGTTTGATTATTGGACCCTAGAAATTGTAGAGTCGTGATTGAGAACATTGCAGGATCACGCTTAATATCAGAGATACAAAAGAGAAATTACAACAACCATATTCTATAATGGCCCTACGATAAAGCCAATGGGAAAAGTACCAGCCTTATAAGGAGTCAGTATGGAGCTCCCACCGGATATTGTATGCATCAGAGGTGCAAGTATTGTAATAGAGCTTCAAGTTATGGACGTGAATTATACTTTTGTGGAAGGGAGTTCATGAAAGAGATAGAAGGTATGATGCAAGGTTTTAAGGTATTAAGGTAAAGGTGAACAACATACGAAATACTCAAATGCAGAAAGTTGTGAATAGTCCATACTTCGAATAAAAAGGAAAGTATGGGGACTCAATATCCAGGAATGATAGTGTCATTGTCAGTAACATATCTTCTAGCCTATGATTTCTAGGTATCGAGAGGTCTAGTTAAGAGAGTAAAATAAGAGTTTGAGATGATGTGATGTCTCGCTTGATTTTCCATAATAACATCAGCACATCTATGTTGCAAGAAAGTTGAAGAAAGTTTGAGAGTATTATATATGAATGTGTAGGTCGCAAGGTAAAGTATGTTAAAACGATAAGGTTTTAAGAAGACAAAAGTAAGGATAAGAAAGGGCAAGTGAGAAGGTAATGAGAATGGATAAGTCCTCAGGATTAAGCCCATAAAAATAAGAGAGCTGATGGTTTCTCTAAGTTATAAAAAGTTTAGTATTGCCTGAATGAACTTAAAGGAGTCTAAGACTAGTAGCGTTTGGAGGAGATGGAATGCTACCCTAGTAGTAGAATGAAGGTGTAATTATGATAGATGAAGGATGAAGTTTGGGCCTCCGATTGAGTAATGATTTCATGAATTGTACAGGATTAAAATACCCACGTAAGGTAAATCACATTGAGTTCTATGAAATATGATTATGGAAATCCTATCTCCCCCAGGTGGATAAAGACAAGTCAAGCCCCAAAAATCGAGGAGCACGACCGGCGCTCAACCGAGTAATCCCGACTGAGCAAGCCTGATAGGTTTCATTCTACCCAAACTAATTAATGAATAAATAGGAGATGAACTCCATTAATCATACCTAGTAAGTATTTCATTAACAACTTCCATTTCATTTCCATTAGCAGCTTAAATCCTAATTATCAAAATATTACAAGTTTTTATAAATCTTTGCCAAACATCAATATTTTTACTTTAATTCCAATACCCGACACTGCCCATAACCTATCTACGGAGCCTATAAAACATAACTGAAGAGTAATGTAATATGAAAATGCAAGTAACAAGGCTCTGGCTATACCTCAAATACAAAGTACATGATAAACAGATGAAACGGGACCCCGAAACGAAGTGGAGCTCACCAAGTCAGCTGAAAGGATGATGCGGCACTAGCTGTGACCAACACTGCCTGCTATAGAAACACCTACATCCATTTAAAGATGTAGCGCCCCCAAAAAAATGGACGTTAGTGCCATCGAATAACACTAGTATGTATAACTAAAGACCATCTAGTTAGAAAGAACTTTCATACAATAATAAGGAAATCACAAGTATAACTCAAACACTTTAAACGATCACAACATTTTCAAATAAAAGAATCATGCAATTTTCACATCATTTTCCCATAGCTTTTAGTTTTCGGGCATTTCATACTGTTCATCATCGTTCACAATACCACCACTATCTTGAGCGGAGTCCGATCTCGACCCGATGGGCTAGGTCACCTCATTTAAGACATATACTTCAATCACAATCTCATTTTCCTTTTTTCGAAATTCATTCACAATACCACCGCTATCTTGAGCAGAGTCTGATCTCGGCCCGATCAGCTAGGCCGCCTTACCAAGGCATTGTTCCTTTCTCATCAGCCATTTTGTTTCACATATATCATTTCATAGGCAATTGGGGCCACAACTTATCACATCATTCTTTGCACTATGCCGCATTTTACATCGTTCCCAATTTCAATACTAGCTTTGCCATTTAGGATAGTAGGTGCACACAAGAGCAAATAGAAATTGTAAGCATAGATGAGACTCCACATAGATGGCACAATACATACAGCTTCAATCTCAATTTAAGGTCTAAGCATTTCAATACATGATTCATATTCCTTGTACCTTTTCAATTTATCAAGAATAGCACATTGATCACATTGGAATTCATCTTTCACAAATATAAGGTAGCAGCCCTAAATTCATGTGGAACAATAATAAATTCAACAATTCAACTTAAATCTTACTGTATTCACACAAACACTGATGAATCTCAATTTCTAAAAGATAGGGTTTTAGCCATACATACCTTGTTTAAGCTTTCCTTAAGTTATACGATGTTCCGAAAATTCTAGCAATCTCAATCTACTTTGAGACATAATAAAATTAAACACAAATTAGAAAGTTATTCATGGTTTCAGCTCATTTGAGAATTTTATCAAATACTAGTTGAGCATCTTGATTTTAAATCTCTTTTAAAAGGTTTCCTTCATTTCCCCAACCCAATTTGAACAAGAACTACCCTTATTAGTTCTTTAACATCACATAATGCAACTTAGTCCCACATTCATGGACTATTTATAACCCCCACAACATATTTGAACCTTTAACCTATTGCATGAAGCTTTAGAAGTCGGACTTACCCGGATGTAGGACAATCTATGGCTATCTTCCTTGATTCTTGAAGACTTGAGCAAGGTTTGGATGATTATGAAGTTAGGTCCCTCCTTTATCTTTATATATGCTCTCATCTCTCTCTCAAATCAGTAGAAAATGATCCCAAATGAAGCCCCAAAGACTATATTAAAATGGGGTCGGGTTATAAAAATAGGATAAATAACCCTCCAACGCCGGGTCTGCGATCGCAGAATGGACCAAAAAACAAGAATGTGGGCCACATAATGCACCGCAAAATAGGTGCCCAAAACTGGGCAACACTGCCCCATTTTGTGATAGATCTATGACCGCAAAGTCAAAAATGCGACAGAAATGCGATCGCAGAATCGACCCAGGATTGCATTTTTCCAGCCTTTGATGATTTGACCATAACTTTGTGTAGAATGTCCAAATGACGAGCGGTTTGAAGCATTGTAAACTAGACTCAAAGACCTTTCATTTGATAGGTTATTCATCACATAAAACATTATATATATTTAGATATGCTCGTTCAAGTTATGGACTAGTGCAAGTACCTTTGGAATCTTAGCCTATTATGAAACTTTTCCCATTTGGCTTACACTTAGACCTTCCCTTGTACCCCACCTTACCTAATATATGACTCATATACTTTTTTACCAAATCCAATTGATGCCCACCATATTAATAGCACATAAAATATTATAATTAGCCTATGTGGCCCCACAAAATTCTAGTTTACTTAGCGAAATTTTCCGGGGCCTTACAAGACAATCACTTCAAGTGTTCCATGATAAGACGTGAGCCCTAGTGGTAGTGTTACATAAGAGATCAAGTTATCAGTGATAGATGATACATCAACATTAAGGTGAATCGATAATGGATGGACAAATGTCACAAGTATGAGGTGAGATTAGGCCGTCATTCTTAAGATGAATAGTAATGAAGAAGCATTAAAGGACAGATTTATACATATATGATAAGCAACGAGATTAACCTGGAGTTTGGTAGCAAACCTCAGTACGAGAAATCAAAGTAAGAGTTATGGCAGTAAAGTCATACAGATGGATAAACGGATCTACGAAATAAGGCATAGCAATATCCGTAAGTTCAACAAAGTACCGAGCGAAGAACTTTAGTATAACTATAGATGCCTAGAGGGACATCTTGTCAAGCTCTGTATATGCTAACAATGTGAGGCCTAGAGATTGGCCAAAAGCTGGAGGAAAAAAGGGAGAAGAGTCGCATAGGCGCACTTACAAGGTCGAAGTCGTACAAGCTGCATGATAGAAGGTAACATTTGTTACGAGATTGGAAGGATTCCGACCATAAGTCATGGTGTGAGAAAGAGGCCTAAAGAGGGGAAAGCCCTGGCGTTTGAAATTATTCACAGAAAAGTTGCCTAAATGGCACGGAGAGTACTAAACTATTTTGAAGACATAAGTCATGAAAATAATAAGTGCATCAGTCAACATTCGAGGAAGAATGTTCCAAAGGGGGGAATGTTGTTACACCCCATATTTTCGTACATGGAAGTACGCCATAGATAAATTGATATATGCTCAGAAATGAGATGTTACATTTCGTATTTTCGTACGGTAAAAGTTCTGCCGTAAGCTAGTCGACGTAAGTTCGGGAATGAGATTATTTTGAGATTATAAGCATTAATCAAACAAGTGATGAGTAAATTCGTGAAAGTGAGCAGGTAAGAAAATCAAAGAAAGTGAATTTTCATCAAAGTTTGACATGTTGGAATAAAATACGGCCCAAGCTAAAAGACTCGGTATTTATGGACTAGTTCCATACAAGGTACCACATGACTATGATAATAAAGTGTATAAGATTGTTAAAAGTGAGTAGTATTTTAAGTAATTTAAGATAATTCTTAATTATGTAAATTATTGAATAATGGAATAATTAACAAGTTAATTAATAATTAGTGATTGATTAATTAAAGTGTTTGGATAAAGAGTAAGGCAAAATGTGGCAGCCACATGGAAATATATTAAGCGACTCTTTATTCACAAAGCAAGGTGGAAATGTTTGATGGATTTTTGTGGCCAAGTCTTACTAAGTGGGGCCCACACTCAAATGTTAAAAGAAACATCTCTAATTCATAATTGAATCTCTACAAAGATCAAAGAAAGTTTCAGCAAACTCATTCACAAAAGATGAGATGTTAGCAACGTGATTTTTCTACAAAAATCATACGAGACTATGTAATGTAATAGCAACGGGATTTTGAGATTATAAGGGAGTGCGGTGCAATCCTTCTCAAGAATATCATATGAATTTTCCCCTACTTCGATCTTGTCATCACGTATTTTTTCGTGATTGCCGTATGTTAGAAATATTATTTAGAGAATTGACTTAGGTATGTTAAGGCTGTCCCTTATTTCTTTTGGCATGATCTATATGACACAAACAAAATGAGCAAATACACAATTTCTATAAATGACTCTATTCATAGAAATGCTAGTGATACTTATGTTCTTGATTCCCCATGTGTCATATTATTCAATAGAGTACTAACATAACATATAATTTTGCTTCATGATACTAATCAAAGGCATAATGGTCTTATGATATTTTAAGAGATTTTATTGATGTACTTATCATACATTACAATCATGTATACCCTGACCAGATAGCGTTATATACACGTATATATGTACATATATATATTTGGGATATAGGAAAAGGCTACGGCATTATATACGCACTACCATCTGATCAGCTGGTATACGTTAATGATTTTTCCCACAGTAGCCGAGATGATATGATTGGATGCACTCAGAGGCTTAATGATGTTATGAACACATATACCTATGCAAGACATGATATTTATATACATATATATGGCGTTATACATATTAATGATTCGCAGAGCTATTCACACTTACATGTCGAGTCTTCTACTCCATGTTTCTCTATTTATTGATTTTCATTCCTTACATAGTCGGTGCATTATTTGTACTGACGTCCCTTTTTACTAGGGACGCTGTATTTCTTGTCGGTAGGTTTCGATAGATAGGTTGAGAGTCCTCCAAGTAGGTCATCAGATCAGTGAAAGATGTTGGTGCGCTCTATTTGCTCTGGAGTTGCTTGTTTAGTTAGTATGATTTAGATGTGTATTGTTTAGTATGGAGGGGCCCTGTCCCAAACTTTGTGATAAATATGTACTCTTAGAATCTTGTAGAAATATGTCATGCATACGGATAATTGTATGTCCTTTTCGGCCTATATTTTAAGTATATAATGGATCACATTGGCCTTATAGGCCCGTATGTCACATGTATGAGTTTTTATATCATGTTGGGTCATCTTATATTGAGTATTCCTCTATGTTTATTTTGGTTAGCCCATGATGGACCGTTTGGCCCATTTTCCAATGAAAGTCTGATAAAAATAATATGTTATATTAGTACTCTATTGAGTAAGGTATCGGGTGCCCATCGTGGCTCATAGATTTGGGTCGTGACACAAACAAACCATCCCGCAAGTCATAAATTAATAAAAGCAAGTATGAGAAATCTTATTATGGGAACGAGGTTCTAGAAAGCCGAACAACTAGTCGGGTCATTACAAAGCTGAACCTAAAAGGAAAGCTTGTACAACATGGAAATTCATATAGGTAATACTACACCAACAAGTCAAGTTCGGTAAATGACAATTAGAAGGTGCAAGTAAGTAAGCTAAAGCAAGTAGCAGTGGATCATGAAAATATAAAAGGATCTAACATTATTAACAGAAGAAAATATTAATTAACAGGTGGAAAATAAGCATGGAAGACATTTAGAGCATTTAATATTTTAAACAGGGAAGGAGATAATTAAGCAAAAGCAAAAATCAGGGAAAACAAATAATTCGGCGGCGTATAAGTACTCGTCACCTCGCATATACGCCGCAACACATGAAATTCACATAGCACATAGTCCGAGGGTTCCTAATTCCCTCAAGTAAAGGTTAAACTCAACACTTACCTCGCTCCAAAGATCAACTCAAAGCTCAACCATAACTTTGCCTTTCTAACAAGTCTCTGAACCAAGAAACTCTAGCATACCAATCAAACTACTCAAAATAAATATTAGGAACTACCCACAATTGCAAAAGATTCAATTTAGGTCATTATTGGAAAAGTCAACAAAAGTGAACTCCGGGGCCCGCTTGTCCAAACCCGAGTCGAACCAAAACCCAATTGCTCATTCACCCCTGAGCCCGGTTATTTAATTTATTTTGAAATCCGACCTTAATTTTAGTTTTAAATCTCAATTTTATAAAAATCTCTAATTCTACCCAAACCCCCAATTTCCACCATGAAAATACTAGATTTAGGTTGAAATCTTATGAAATATAATGAAAGATTAAAAAAAATAGGTTGAATCCCTTACCAATGGATTAGAGAAGAAGGGATCTTGGGAAAATCGCCTCTAGGGTTTTCTTGTTTTGAAAATTTGAGAATGAGAGAAAATCCCATTTTTCAGCTATTAGTCGAGTCGCAGATGTCACATTTGAGACCTTGCGAACCCCGCAAATGCTCAGAAACAGTTGCAATTGTGAAGTCTTCCCGTTTCTACTTTGATCGCAATTGTGATGAATAGTTCGCAATTTCTACTAGTGGACTCTTTGCAAATGTGACCAAAATAATCGCAAATGCGAAGAAACAGGCTTTGCAATATTTTGCAAATACGAACTCAGACCTCGCAATTGTGAGATCTGAGGAATCCACCAGAAACAACTGCACCACTTTTTTCCTAAGTCCAATTTTACTCCATAGCCTATACGAAACTTATCCGAGCCCTCGAGGCTCCAAACGAATCATGCACACAAGTCTAAAAATATCATACGGACTTGCTCGTGTGATTAAATTGCCAAAATAACAGCTAGAACTAAGAATTGAACACCAAATCAAATATAATTTTCAAGAAAACTCATGAACTTCTATTTTAACTACCGGACGTCTGAATCACATCAAAACAACTTCGTTTCTCATCAAATTTGACAGACAAGTCATAATTATAGTAATGGACCTATACCGGGTTTAGAAACTAAAATATGGACCCGATACACATAAAGTCAAATATTGGTCAAACCTTTAGATTCAATTAAGATTTTAAACTTTTAAATTTCAACAAAATGCGATAACTTGAGCTAAGGATTTCCGAATTTGATTCCGGGCATTTACCCAAGTCCCATATTACGATACAGACCCACCAGGACCGTCAATATATAGATCCGGGTTCGTTTTCCCAAAATATTGAACGAAGTAAACTAAAATGGATTTTGATGTAAAAATATCATATTTTATCAGTTTTTAATGTAAAAACACCCAAACTGTGCATGTAAATTGAGAAAGGCTAACATAAGGTGTCTGAGGCTTCGAAACACAGAATTAGGTTTTAAATCTTTAGATGAACTATTAGGTCATCACATTCTCCACCTCTAAAACAACCATTCATCCTCGAACTGACGTAGAAAACTACCTGGGCTGGTGAAAAGGTTTGGGTATCTATTCATGTCCGACTCGGACTCCCTAGTAGCTGCCTCGACGGTCTAACCTCTCCACTTCACTCGAACTAGAGGATAAATCTTTGACCTCAACTGATAAACTTGCTGAGCTAGAATTTCCACCAACTCCCTCATAAATCAAATCATTTTCCAACCTAACAGAGCTAAAATCTAACACATGGGATGGATCACTGTGATACTTCCGGAGCGTGGACACATGCAAGCATGTAAGCCACCTTTCCTTCCATCTCAAGGATCTCATTAGGTCTGATGTACCTACTGCTCAACTTGACCTTCTTTCCAAACCTTATAACACCCTTCATGGGTGAAACCTGGAGAAATACCCTCTCTTCGAACATGAATACAACATCACGAACATTACGGTTGGCATAAATCTTTTGCCTAGATCGAGCCTTGTAAAGTCTATCCTGAATAATCTTAACCTTATCCATGGCATCCTTTACCAAATCTGTACCTAACACCGAGCCTCCCTCAGCTTGAACCACCCAACTGGCGATCAGTATTGCCTCCCATATAATGCCTCATAAGGATCCATCTGAATGGTCGATTGGTAGCTATTGTTGTAGGAAAACTCAAAAAGTGGCAAGAACTAATCCCAAGAACCTCTGAAGTCTATACAGAAAGCACGATACATATCCTCCAATATTTGAATAGTGCGCTCGGACTATTCATCTGTCTGAGGATGAATTGCTGCTCAACTCAACATACATGCCCAATTCACGTTGTACTGCCCTCCAAAAGTGAAAGATGAACTGTGTACCTTGATCATAAAATGATAAACATGGGCACACCGTGAAGATGGAAAATCTTGCGGATGTAGATCTCAGTCAATCGCTTTGAAAAATAGGTAACTTCCATATGAATGAAATGTGATGACCTGGTCAGTCCGTCCACAATAACCATTACCATATCGAAATTCCTCTGAGTCTATGAGAGTTCAATAATGCAATCCATAGAGATACGCTCCCACTTCTATTCAGGAATCTCTAACTTCTAAAGCAAACCACCAGGTCTCCGATACTCGTACTTTATCCTCTGATAATTTGGACACCGAGATAGATATGCAACTATATCCTTCTTCATCCTTATCCACCAATAATGTTCCTGCAAGTCTTGATACATCTTGGTGGCACCCGGATGAATAGAGTACCAGGAACTGTGGGCTTTCTCAAGAATCAACTCATGAAGTACATCTATATTAGGCACACAAATACGACCCTGCATCCTCAAAACTCTATCATCTCCAACAGTAACCTTCTTGGCATCACCGTGTCGTACTGTGTCCCTAAGGACAAGCAAATGAGGTTCATCATACTATCACTCCATAATGCGCTCAAATAAGGAAGACCTAGTGAATGTACAAGATATAACATGATTGGGCTATGAAACATCCAACCTCACTAACTGATTTACCAAGTCCTGAACATCTAATGCAATCAGTCTCTCACCGACTGGAATGTGCGCAAGGCTGCCCATACTCACTGCCTTTCTACTTAAGGCATCAGCCACCACATTGGCCTTTTTGGGATGATAAAAGATGGTGATGTAATAGTCTTTCAATAGATCAAACTACCTCCTTTGCCTCAAATTGTGCTCTTTTTGTTTGAAAAAATACTTCAAGCTCCGATGATCTATGAAAACCTCACACGACACACCGTAAAGATAGTGCCTCCAAATCTTCAGCGCATGAACAATGGTTGCTAACTCTAAATCATGAACATGTTAATTCTTCTCATGAACCTTTAGCTACCGCGATGCATATACAATCGCCCTACCATCATGCATCAATAACGCACCAAGCCCAATACGAGATGCATCACAATACTACTATACAAGATCTTGAACCTGTGGGCATCACCAACACTTCCACCATAGTCAAAGCAGTCTTGAGCTTTTGAAAGCTCGCCTCTCACACATCTAACCATCAGAACGCGGCACCCTTCTGGGTCAACCTGGTCAATGTGGTTTCTATAGATAAAAAACCCTCCGCAAACTGACTGTAATACCCCGCCAAACCTAGGAATCTCCGGATCTCCGTAGCTGAAGTGGGTCTAGGCCAATTTTGAACTACCTCAATCTTCTTAGGATCCACCTAAATGCCATCTACCGATAATACGTGCCCCAAGAAAGCGGCGAGTCCAACTAAAACTCGCATTTTGAAACTTAGCATATAATTGGCTATCTCATAAAGTCTGAAGTACAATCTACAGATGTTGCTCATGCTCTTCTCATCTACGAGAGTAGATCAATATATCATCAATAAACACAATCACAAAGGATAAGGCTTAAACACTCAGTTAATCAAATCCATAAATGTTGCTGGGGCATTTGTTAGCCCAAATGACATCACTAGAAACTCATAAGGCCCATATTGAGCCCAAAAAGCTATCTTAGGGACATTGGTTGCACTAATGCTCAACTGATGGTAGCTAGGCCTCAAATCAATCTTTGAAAACACCTTGGCTCCATAAAGTTGATCAATAAAGTCATCAATCCTCAGCAATGGATACTTGTTCTTGATGGTGACTTTGTTCAACTGCCCAAAAATCTATGCACATCCTCATTGATCCATCCTTCTTATTCACAAACAAAATAAGTGCACCCCAGGGTGAGACACTAGGTCTAATTAAGCCCTTATCAAGTAAATCTTGCAACTATTCCTTCAACTCTTTCAACTCCGACCGGGCCAGATGTTATAGCGAAATAGAAATAGGTTGAGTCCCCTGAGCCAAATCAATGCAAAAGTCAATATCCCTATCGGGTGGCATCCCTGGCATGTCTGTAGGAAACATCTCTGGAAACTGACGAACAACTGGTACTGAATCCATGGAAGGAACCTTCACACTGGAATTGCGGACATAAGCTAAATAAGCTAGAAACCCTTCTCGACCATCTGCCGAGCCTTCACATAGTAGATAACCTGACTGGTAGAATAGTTAGGAGTCCCTCGCCACTCTATTCGAGGTAACCCCGACAAGGCTAAGGTAACCATCTTGGCATGACAATCCAATATAGCATGATAAGGTGACAACCAATCTATACCTTAAATAACATCAAAGTCTACCATATTGAGAAGTAGAAGATCTACACAAGTCTCAAGCTCCCAATGGTAACCAAACACGAAAAATAAACACAATCTACAACAGTAGAATATCCAACAGGTGTTGACATATTTACAGGAGAACTCAAAGAATCACAAGGAACAACCAAGTACGAAGCAAAATAGGATGAGATATAGGAATAAGTAGAGCCCGGATCAAATAGAACTGAAGCATCTCTATGGAAAGCTGAAACAGTACCTGTGATAAACATGGTCTGATGACTTAGACTCGATCCTGGCTGGGAAAGCATAACATTGGGGCTGGGCCCCACCACCCTAAACTACATTCTTAGGATGACCTCTAGCTGGTTGGCCTCCACCTCGGGCTTCGTGATCCCTACCTCTAGCTGGCTGGTTGGATGGTGGTGCAACCGGTGCTGGAATCATGGTTTGAGAACTCTGTTATGGCGTGCCGCCCAATAATCTCAGACAGGTGCTCCCAATATGACGAAGACCACAACACTCAAAACATCCATCCCGGTGCTATGGCTGTGGGCTGGATAACCATGATGATAACTCTGAATAGGAGGTGCACTGATAACCCAGAATGAGGCACAGAAGGACCACGACTCCCTGAAGCATTGTGGGATACCTGAAGCGCTGACTGAAATGGCTTGGGAGGATTGTTCCTACCAAAAGTACCCCTGCCTTCAGATGAGGGAAAACTAAAATCACCTAAATGATGAGACCTCTTATCAGACCCCTGCTCTCTTTCATGTGAAAGAACATCCTCGATCCGCCTGGTGACATTAGCAACCGTCTAAAAGGAAATGTCACTCCCGGTCTCCTTAGCCATTTGTAGCTTGATAGGGTGAGTGAGTCCTTCAATAGACCTCCTCACACATTCTCTCTCTCAGTATGAAGCAGAAGAATAACATGAGGGCTAGATCCACAAAATGGGTCTCATATTGAGTGATAGACATACTGCCCTACTGGAGACGCTCAAACTACCTGTGATAACTCTCTCTTAGTGTGATAGAAAGGAACTTCTCAGGAAATAGCTGAGAGATCTGGTCCCAAGTAAGAGTAGGCGATCCAGCTGGTTTGGTAGATACATAATCCTTCCACCATCTCTTGGCGGAACCCGTCATCTAAAAAATAGAAAAATCGATACCACTGGTCTTAGCTATACCCATGTTCTGAAGAACCTCATGGCACTGATCAAAATAATCATGTGGGTCCTCAGAAAGTGCACCATTGAATCTCGGAAGAGCTTAGTGAACTTTTCAATAAGCCCTCAGAAAACATGGCATGTCCATCACCGGCTTGTGCCACGACAACTGGCTGAACTACCCTAATTAGTGAGGCTGTTGGTGTCTGATACTCGGGAAATCTGCTCCGAAGTGTGAGTAGTGGGAGTATGTGCTCCTTCCCCAGCCTAAGACACGGCTGGTGCCACAGAAAATGTACCGACCTATGACACAATCTCTATAAGGCCCACCAAACGGACCAAAGCGTCCTAAAGCACCGGGGTGGTGATGAACCCCTCCGAAACCTGAGCTGGTCCAACAAGTGCACTCTGAGCTAGAACCTTCTCCTCTAAATCTACCTGAGGATCCACTGTTGGTGCTTGCTCGAGCTCTAGGTTGAGCTCTGCCCCTTCCTCGGCCTCTAGCACGATCTCGACCTCGACTTCTGCCCCTCATAGGAGCTGTTGCTGGGGGCTCCGTGTGCTATCCAACTGAAAATGCGGTGCGTGTTCTCTCCATCTGCGAGAGATCAATAATAGAAGAGTTCAATCATTAATAGTAGAATAAACTAGAACAATAGAGAAGAATAGAAGTGAAATTATTCCTAACTCCATAACCTCTAGAAGATAAGTACAAACGTCTCAATACCGATCCTCCAGACTCTACTAAGTTTGCTCGTGACTCGTGAGACCTATGCAACCTAGTACTCTGATACCAACTTGTCACGATGCAGGATTCCCACTTTTGGGACCGTGATAGCCCCTAACATTTCACTTGCTAGGCAAGCCAACGTTAGAACATTTTATCCATATTTCTTACAGTTAAATTTCTTAATGAGAAAGAACTGAAATAATTCAAAGTATAA
This sequence comes from Nicotiana glauca, assembly GCA_026770625.1. NCBI lineage: Eukaryota > Viridiplantae > Streptophyta > Magnoliopsida > Solanales > Solanaceae > Nicotiana > Nicotiana glauca. The sequence continues at coordinate 187,444 of MU725201.1, forward strand.
ATACAGAAGCTAAAACTGCCAAACGTCTGTTATAAGCCTGGACCCGGTCTCACAAGTGCACGAGCTACTAGAATAATACAAATAAGGGACTGAAATAACATAAAAGCCGTCTGAAAAAGAAGTACATAGCCAAATAAAAAAAGGAAGGGAAATCTAGAAACTACGGGCGCTGAGCAATTGTACTTCAAGTCACCACATGCTGTCCAATCCGAGCTCACTAAATAATCGTCGCTGGGACCGACTCCAAAATCTGCACAAGAAGTGCAGAGTATAGTATGAGTACAATAGATCCTATGTACTCTTGTAAGGGATGAGCCTAACCTCGATGAAGTGGTGCCGAGGCTAAGGTAGGTCACCTACACGCAACCTGTACTCAGCATACAATAAAGATTGAAAAAAAAAAAATACGGAACGAAATAAGATAGTCAACTAAAAATAATAGCTATACCCTCAAGGAATTAGTCAGTGGTGATCATAATTACCAATCCTTAGAGTTTTAAGTAAGAATACCAAAAACCAACACAGCTCAAGGAAATAGAAACACATAGGTTGTTGCGGCGCGGAACCCGATCCTACCGTACAACACATAATCCACCCTTATTTCACTGTAATAACATCAACAATAGTGAATATATATATATATATATATATATATGTTGCGACGCATAACCCGATCCTACCATATAACAATATCAGTATCATAATTCACCCTTATTTCACCGTATCAATCCACAATTATTCCACCTGTTGTGGCGTGCAAACGGATACGAATTCACCCTTATTCCACCATATCAATCCACCCTTATTTCACCTTTTTCGGTGTGTAATCCAATCCTACCATATCAGTAACAAATACATAATGAGCATAGTAAAATAAATAATTCAAATCACAAGAATCTTTACAATAAGAAAATACCATGCTAAACCCAAAAGGAAACATTGTACAACATGAAAATTTATATAAGTAATACTACACAACAAGTCAAGTTCGGTAAATGACAGCATATACACCACAACACATGAAATTCACATAGAACATAGTCCAAGGGTTCCTAATTATCTCAAGTCAAGGTTAAACTCAACACTTACCTCGCTCCAAAGATCGACTCAAAGCTCAAACACAACTTTGCCTTTCAAACAAGCCTCCGAACCAACAAAATCTAGCAAATTATCAATCATACAATTCAAAATAAGCCTTAGGAACCATTCACTATTGTAAAAAATTCAATTTAGGTCATTACTAAAAATGTCAACAAAATTCAGACCCAAACCCGATTACCCATTCACCTCGAGCCCAGTTATGTAATTTATTTTGAAATCCGACCTTAATTTGAGGTCTAAATCCCAATTTTACAAAAATTCCTACTTCTACCCAAACCCCTAATTTCTACCATCAAAATACTAGATTTTATGTTGAAATCTTATAAAATTTAATGAAATATTGAAAGAAAATAGGCTGGGATCACTTGCTAATAGATTGGGGAATAAGGGCTCTTAGGAAAATCGCCTCTAGGATTTTCTTGTTTTGAAAATTTGAAGAATGAGAGAAAATCTTGTTTTTCAGCTATTAGTCGAGTCGTAGATGTCGCATTTGTGACCTTGTGAACCCCGCAAATACAAAGAAACAGTCTCAATTGCGAAGTCTTCCCATTTCTACTTTCATTGCAATTGCAATGAATAGTTCGCAATTATGATTAATAAACTCTTCGCAAATGCGAAAAAACAGTCCCCAGGTGCCCTTCGAAAATGCGAGTACTGGGTTTGCAAATGCGAACCCAAAAGGCTTGGAAATATTTCACAAATGTGAACTCAGACCTCACAATTATGAGACCTGAGACATGCACCAGAAGCAACTGGACAGAAATTAAGGACCATATGCAACTTGCTTGCATTGAGGCTAAATTATTTCACCATGATCAATCCCTTATTTTTGTGGAATAGTTAGTGTTGCGGTGTAGGGAAATCTTGAGTACCCATTGCCTTGTGGAGCAACACTTGTGAGATTTAAACTAGGATTGTGAGTATAATACATTCAGCCTTTGATTAAGTAAGGGGTCATATTTGACTCGCACGTTCTCACATTCATGCTTATTTCTGTTGTAGGTTGTTATGGCTCGTGATAATGCAAACAAAGGCAAGAGAGTAGGGAAGTCCTCCACCACTTCCCTCGCACCCAAAAAATGCAAGCAAGGGGAAAGATCATCTAGGCAAGAAAAAGGAAAACAAGTTGCAGATGGATCGACGACAGCTCCATTGAGACTAAGGCCTCGTTGGATCTAATTCTTAATGATGCCATCCGATGGCATAATACCTTTGTGTTGTATAGTCAATACATCTCAAAGATGGGAATTAATGTGAAAGCTTTGGAAAGGAACTTCCCGGATGTGCTTGGCTGATTGTGAGAATTGCACATGAACAAACTTCTAGAATGCCCCGACCATGCAAATTTGAGCATGGTGCGGAACTGTATGCCAATTCGAATACGGACTTGTTCATGTTATATGCCTGAGAAAGGACGTACCACTATATAGGCGGTCTTTATGTGAATTTTTGGGAGTAGATAACTCTAACCCTCGGAGGCTACAAAATTTTGTAAAAAGCCCAAGCTACATGGCAATACGTCACACTCTTTGTGACGTTGATTCAAATGCCAAGTGGACTAGAACTAAAGGGCGATGCCCATATTGAGATGGTCCGCTTTGATTTCAACAAGACCACCGAAGTGTGGCAAAATTTCTTGCAGGCCCGACTCATGCCAGTTGAACACAACAGCGCGTAATTTAACATCGTAGCACAATGCATGACCTCACTTACTCATCCGCGAGTACTACTTTGGTCTTCTCACGATCAATAATTCCTCCCCAATAGTGCTTGACTCTGTGCCCATTCACTAAATTTTTTCTTTCACTGTGTAGAGCACACAAATCAATTGTGCCATAAGGAGTGACTCTCCCCACCTTAAATGGATCTGACCATCTCGATTTTAACTTCCTAGTTAACAGCTTGAGCCTAGAATTGAATAATTGTACCTGTTGGCCCGATTCGAAGTGACGTGGCTTGATACGATTGTCATGCCATCTTTTTGTTTTCTCTTTGTAAAGCTTAGCATTTTCATAAGAGTGCAGCCTGAACTCATCTAACTCATTTAACTGTAAGAGTCTCTTCTCACTCCGTGACGTCAAGGTCCATATTCAACTTTTTAATGGCACAGTACGCCTTGTGTTCAAGTTCAATAGGCAAGTGACATGTTTTCCCATAAACAAGCTTATACGACGACGCCCCAATTGGGGTTTTGTATGCAGTTCTGTATGCCCACTAGGCATCATCTAACTTTGCAGTCTAATCCTTCCTATTCAGACTCGCAGTCTTTTTTAATATTTGCTTTATTTCTTTGTTGGACACCTCAACTTGTCCACTTGTTCACAGATGATGTGACGTGGAAACTCTATGGAGGACTCCATATTTACCTAGAAGGTTATTCAACAATCGATTGAAAAAATGTGTCCCTTCATCACCAATCAAGGCACATGAAGTCCCAAGCCTAGAGAACATGTTCTTTTTCACAAACACAGCTACCACCATGGCATCATTTGTTGGCAATGCGATCGCCTCTACCCATTTAGACACGTAGTCAACTCCTAGTAAGATATATTTGTTTCCTCTGGACAATGGAAATGGTCCCATAAAATTTGTCCCCCACACATCAAAAATCTCAACCTCCAGGATGTTATTCAAAGGCATCTCATGCATCTTTGTGATTGTTCTTGTTCTTTGACACTGGTCACACTTCTTAACAAATGCATGGGCATCCTTGAATAATGTGGGCAAAAAGAACCCAGATTATAATACCTTTGTAGCTTTCCTATCGCCTTCGTGATGGCCCTCGTAAGGTGAGGTATGGCAATCATACAACACTAATTCCACCTCCCTTTTTGGAATACATCTCCTTATCAACTGACCAGTGCACTGTTTGTACAAGAATAGATCATCCCATTAGTAGAATTTTACAACATGTAGAAACCTCTTTCTCACTTGAGATCCAAATTCAGGAGGAAGTACCCCACTCAAAAGATAATTCACATAGTACGCGTACCATGGGGGAGTGTCTTGGGTGATAGTAAAAAGTTGCTCATCAGAAAATGCCTCCTTAATTGTCCACCCTCCTCCACATGGTCAGGATTTTCCTGCCTTGATAGATGGTCAGTTACTTGGTTCTCTGTGCTCTTTCGATCTCGTATTTCTACATCAAATTCCTGCAACAACAAAACCCAACGCACCAATCTAGCCTTGGATTTTTTTTAAAGTAAATACCTTATTGTTGCATGATCGGTACGGACTATGACTTTTGTTCCCACCAAGTATGCCCGAAATTTCTCAAAGGCCTAAACAACAACCAAAATCTTCTTTTCAATGGTGGTGTAATTCAATTGTGCATTATCAAGAGTCTTACTCGCATAGTAGATGGAATAAAACATCTTGTCCTTCATCTGTCCTAGCAGTGCCCCTATAGCATGGTCACTTGCATCACACATAAGTTTAAATGTTAATTAAGGACCAATCCGGCCGCAGTATGGGGGCAACCACCAACTATTTTTTTAGCTCTTCAAATGCCTTCAAGCAAGCTTCATCAAAATTGAAAGTTACATCCTTTTCAAGCAACCTGCACAAAGGAGTAGCAATTTTTGAAAAATCCTTAATAAAGCGTCTGTCTATAGAACCCCGCGTGTCCCAAGAAACTCCGGACGCCCTTCACAGAAATGGGTGGAGGTAGTTTATCAACCGCCTCCACCTTCTCCTTATAAACCTCAATGCCACTTCTTAACACTCTATGGCCCAACATGATGCCTTCGTGTACCATAAAATTGTTTTTTTCCCAATTTAACACCAAATTTGTTTCTTTACAACAGGACAACACCTCGCTCAAATTCTTCAAATAAGCATCATAAGAAGACCCAAAGACTGAAAAATCACCCAGGAAGACTTCCACAAATTTTTCCACCATATTACTGAAAATAGTCATCATGCACCTCTGGAAAGTGGCTGGTGCATTACAAAGACCAAATGACATTCGCTTGAAAGAGAAAGTGCCATAGGGACAAGTAACAGTGGTCTTCTCCTGATCCTCTGGGCATATGAAAATCTGGTTGTACCCAGAGTAACCATCAAGGAAGCAATAATATTCATGACCCGCCTAGCAGTCCAACACTTGGTCAATGAATGAAAGTGGGAAATGGTCCTTGCGGGTTGCTTTATTGAGTCTTCTGTAATCAATACAAACTCTGCACCCTGTCACGGTGCGAGTAAGAATTAGCTCATTTTTCTCATTCTCTACCACAGTCATCCCCCCCTCCACTTTTAGGCACACATTGCACTGGGCTTACCTAGTTGTTGTCATATATAGTAAAGAAGATACCTGCATCGAGCCACTTAATTACTTCCTTCTTCACAACTCTTTCATAATGGAATTTAATCTCCTTTGTTGCTCAACTCTGTGGCGGTATCCATCTTCCAAAAAGATTTATTGCAAAATGATGGATTGATTCCTTTAATGTCAGCAATTGTCCACCCAATGGCCTTTTTATGCTCGCAAAGTACTCTGAGCAATTTTTCTTTTTGCACATCGATCAAGCTGGATGAGATAATCACTGACTATGTCTAGAGTACCCCAAATAAGCATAGCACTGATATGCTGGAAGGGGCTTAAGCTCTAGCTTTGGAGCTTCTTCAATAGATGGCTTAGGAGGGGTCAGAGTGACAGTCATGTCCAACTCCTCAAATCCCCCAAACTCATGGATATAACTGCAAGAAATGTCAAGTACTTGCTTAATTTCTCCCATCATCTCATCTTCACTATCTTCTTCATCCTCAATCAAGGCTCTTTAAGGTGGATCTACGGGGCTCATATGCGGTACCAATGATGTCACATCACTTTCCACCACAAAAACCATGGATAACTCTTCATAGTGGGCTGGAAATCTGAGTGCTTTATACACATTGAATACCTCCACTTAGTCACCCACTCTTATTATCATCTTATCTTCACAAACATCAATTATTGCTCAGTCTGTGGCTAAGAATGGATGCCCCAAAATAGATTAGACTTCCTATGGGGCTTATAGTCCAAGATAATGAAATCAGCAGGAAATATGTAAGAACCCACTTGAACTAACACATCTTCAATTACCCTTCAGGATGAGCAAGGGAGCGATCAGCAAAATACAAAATCATCGTGGTTGGGTGCGGCTCATCCAACCCCAACCTCCAAACATAAATAATGGCATCAAATTGATGCTCGCTCTAAGATCAAGATTTGGATAGGCAATTTCTTAGCTAGCTTGCTTTAAATTCTTGATCTACATTCCTCAGTGAGTGACACAGTCTCGAACTTGGTCAACCTCTTTTTATTTGCCACTATGTCCTTGATCTATTTAGCATATTTGGACACTTCTTGCAGGACTTCTACCAGTGGAATATTGATACGCACCTGCTTCAAAATATCAAGAAAATTTTTCTAAGAGGGATTTTCCTTTACTTTCTGCAATCTCTGAGGGAACGAAGGTGGTGGCCTCGCAACTAATGGTGGGGTTGCTTAGCCACCCCCTCTTCAGTTGGCTTCTCTGACTCCTTTGATTTTTCTGATTCTGCTTCTTTGGTGGGCTGTTTCTCATGAAATGTCATTTGTTTTCTCTTTTTCGACTGGACTTCTTCTACTTCCTCCCATTCCTCAATGACACAACATTAATAGGTGCCTTAGAATTAGCCTCAGTATTGCTTGCAAGGGCTCCAACAGGTCGAGTATTTTGCGGACTGGCAAGTTTCCCCATTTGTCGTTTCAAATTTCAAATTGTTGCAACATGGGCTACTGCTTGAGCTTGTTGGTCAGCCATTAATTTCTTCATTATTTCATCAAGGTGACTCATCGTGTTTGCATGTTGTTTAGCCTCAGGTGTTTTATGTTACGGTTGAGGCGCTTGTGACTTGTACTAATTTTGAGCACCTTGGTTTCCACCCCAAGAGAAGTTTGGGGGGTTCGTCCAGTTAGGATTGTAAGTGTTCCTATACTAGTTTGTCTGGCCCCTATTTGTATTATCCACAAAATATACAAACTCTAGATTAACTGTGCATAAATTGCTCGTGTGACCCTCTCCACATACTTCACAAAATATTTGAACTTGTTGTACTAGCTGGCTAGTTGCTTGCTAATAACCAAGGTCACCTGATTGACTTGGTTGGCCAATGTGGAAATGTGTACTGATAATGCAGACACTACATCTAACTCGAGAACCCCAACAGATTTTTGCACTGTGTTTCTGCCCATCTCTCTATGCCAATCAGGATTGCTTTTGGAGAATTTGTTCAAAAATGGATATATCTCATCGAAGCTTTTCTCCAATACTTGACCTCCCGCTGCAGCATCTGCCACAATCTTTGTCTCAAGATGTAGCCCTTCTATGAAAGTGCGAGCTAACACTTCATTTGTCTGATTGTGATGAGGACAGTCTCTGAGCAGCCCCTTGAACCTCACATAGTCTGGAGTGACTCCGTTAGTGATATAAGTATCACTAATCTCCAAGAAGTTCAGGATGTGCTGTCGTGGATCCTCGTGCGGAAGACCCATAAACTGCCCATTCTCATGTAGTAGCTGGATCATGCTATGTTTTGGCTCAAAATGCCAGTGATTCTGGGCTTCACAATGCTGGAGGTGACATTAGCAATGCTGGGCATCGCTACCTCCTGAACAACCATATGTTGCTCCTCTACCATGTCTAGAGGAAATTAAACAAGTGCCTGAAGATTATCTGCATCCCATGCTTCCCTCAACCTCCTATGAAATGTTCGCTCAGGTTCAGGGTCAAAGCCTTGAAGTTTGTCCTGGCTTCTGACCCTTTGCATTCAATCAAAGTTCCTGAGAGTAGAGCAACAATTAAGAAATATTAGACTTGATGAAATAAACAATTAAAGCAAAAACTAGAAAGTAGTCAATATTCAAGTCCTCGGCAACGGCGCCAAAAATTTGTCACTCCGAAACATACACACAAGTATACATGATCGTACAAGTAATAAAATGATAAGTCGAGTGTCGAACCCATAGAGACTTGTATTAACTACCCACTAAATTCACCAAGATTGTTATTCAGCCGAGTCAATCAGAGTTCATAAGTGTGATTATACTAAACAATAGTTCTAACTAGTAACTAAATTATCAAGCAGCAAAGTTATTATTGTGTATTCAATATAGACAAATATTCCAGGGCTGTGATCGATTGACCAATCCTATTTTATTCTAGTTAACTCTCACTTTAATACAATACACTCATAGTTGTTAATTAATTAAACAATTGCTCTCGTTGCCTTCTCCCGAAGTACTACTCGCCTATTCAAAATAGATTAACGCTCATATTCCTATAATTTAATTCATTAAAAATGTATTAAGATTACTATATTTAATTAAGCACGGTGGCTAGGTATATTCCTATCCTAATCAAAGATTCGCCCCTTCAGAACTAAAATTATGCCCTCTTCATTTTTTCTCTAATCTAAATATGATTTTCCCAAGCATAGCATAGATAGTAAATAGAACCCAACTGCTGGCAAGATAATTAAGCAGTTAATCACGAAATTAAAGAAATACCCATATATTGGTGAATTGTAAGGTTAAGTCAACTTTAAACAACAATATTTATGGCTAAATCACAACTATAACTTTGGGTTTTAGCCATTCATGATAATATCAAACTATTTCACAAGTGTTGGATAATTGAAAATACTAAGAAAGGATAAATAAAACTAGATATCCTTGCTCCTAGATATTTGTCGTGTGTATTTTTTCCTTCAAAGTGGCGTCTCCGTTCTCAAAATAGGCTTAGTCTTGCTTTTATACGCGTTGGGTAGGTCTTGAGCTGAAATAACCTTGTCTCAGGCAAAGTTGGAGAAGTTTCCGTCACCAGCGCCCAGGGCAGCGTGAGGTGCTAGCCCTGGCGCTGGCCCTTTGATGTTTCTGTAAATTGCGCCATAGGTGCCTTTGGCGCTGGAAATTAAACTTTTCTATTTTTTCTCTGTTTTGGCTCTAATCTCGCACCTTTCACCCTCTATTTCCTCCGGATAATTCCTACATATAAAAACGCCACAAATTAACATAAATCAACATATTTTACATCCAAAATTCACGAAACATAAGTAAAACATAAGGCGATATACATATAAATATATATATACTTTAAGCTAAATATCAAGCCACAAAAAAATTCAATTTTAATCATATGATTAATTTTGAAGTGGCTAAACTTTAAACTTTTTAGGCAAAATACATAAAAAGGCCCCTTTAAGTTGTCACTAATGATGAGCTGAACACCTCCACTTCCCAAATGTCCAACTAGACACTTCTATCGAATATAAGTGTGTGTTATTTGGACACCTTTGTTCAACAGATCGCATACGTAAAATGCAATAGCTAGTTATGTGTTAAAACCAATAAGATAATAACACGTATAATGTTGAATTAAAATGGTAAACAATAATTTAAAAAGAAATTCAATAAACTAAAAGATAAAAATAAAAGAAAAACCCAAACCCACCTTCTGTCCAAAAAACCCATTTGCAATTCCCGATCCCCCATTCCATTTTTTCAAAACCATTCTCCCTCCAAACAAACCTAAGTTTTTCCCGTCAGACCCCTTCTACTTCCCCTTCCCAGTACCCATCTTCTTCTCTAACACACTTTCTACCCAAAACATATCCTATCCATATTCAAAAATTAAATCGAAAACTTTTTCTTAAATCTAATAATATGAAAAAAATAATGAATAGCAAATAGAATAACCTAGTCACCCACGGACGTCGCCGAAAATTCTCATCTTGTGGCCTCTCTCGCCGAAAAAGCTCATCGCTGAAAAAATTTGAAAGATTCAACTATATTGGAATCTTTAATCCCCCCTCCCTCTCTCTCTATCATTTTCTTAATTATGAATTTGGACTTGTATCACTTTTTTTCTCTAATTTATTATTTTCTTTTTATGTGAAATTTTTTCCTTAAAATTATTGTTTGGCCGATTCAAGTAATTGGTTGTTGTTTATGTGTTTCAATTGAAGGAACGTATTGTTGTAGGTAGTAGTTGAAGGGGCTGCTGGAATTTAATTGGTGGAGATGAGGATGAGGGGTGGAGGATGTTGTGTTCTTTATGGTGGAGATGAGGTGACAAAGTTGGTGGCAACCTGACGGTGAAGAGAATTATAGAAGAATGGTAGTGTGGCGTAGACGAAGCTGCCGTTAATGGTGGTCGGTAATGGAGGTGACTACATAGTGGAAAAGAGACCAAGAGAAAAAATATTTTTTTTCAAACAAAACAAAAATAGGCTGAAAAAAATTGAGTTCATGTGTTCAAAATTTTGGTAGCTATCACACATGTGTCACATCAGCTACGTGTGTTTAAAAGACACATATATATTGGACATTTGGAAAGTTGAGATATTCAGCGGATCTTTGGTGACAACTTAAAGGGGCACTTTATATATTTCGCCAAAATTTTATAAACTTTGGCGGGTATAGCTTAAATAGCGGTTGTTTTGCACTTGCGCTTAATGGGTCGGATCCATGATCCATTACGAATCCTAATTCTATTTATATAACCACAACAAACAAAAATAGAAAAAAAATCGTCCAAAAGAACAACAGAGATCGATGGCATATATAGTACCAACAATGGGCGTCTCCCAAATTTCATGTTCCATATACAAGCCGGAGCTTCCACTCAAGTCCCAGAATCCAAATTCCTTTTTCCTCAAAAGAATTAAGGTAACTCATAAAAAAATCAATCTTGTTAATAAAGCAAGCAGCATCGATGGGTCCACTCCAGCAACAGGTCTTTACTCAGCCAAGCAATTCGAGCTGACTCCTGAAAACGTGGATTTGGTTCTTGAAGACGTTCGTCCTTATCTCATTTCTGATGGTGGTAACGTCGATGTCGTTTCTGTTGAAGACGGCGTCGTTTCCCTCCAGCTTCAAGGTTAGCTTTTTATACTATTAATACTTGATTTCTTGTTTGTACTTTAATATTAATCCATCCATCCCATTTATACATGAGTTTAAGTTATATACACTGTCACTAGTGTCACCTTTACCTATTGTAGCCTGGTAACACGTAGATATCCTTTGGTTGACATGATAGTGTAAAAAATTCTCTACATGGACCAAAATTAAACTCTTTAACTAATAGTATTAGATTAAATAGTTCATTGCATAAGCTTATTGGAAGTGTGAGCATGGTATAGAAATGTAATAACAGGTGGTATCGTAAAAGAACTACGTGTGATCAGGATGAGGTTTATTGATTCAGTCAACTATAGAAGTTTAATGTCTAACTTGGTAAGAAAAAAAACCAGTGTCAGCAGGAGCAATGATTCAGTCCAACGAATTCATTAGTTCATTAGTGAATTGAGATCGTTTATTGGTAGCAAGTTGTTGTCTTTCTGAGCCAGTTTGAGATCAAGTTCTTTAGTGTTTTGTTCTTGTAGAGGAAAGGGTTATCATGATACAAACACTTGGATAAAGAAAATTAAGTTTTTACTATAAGTTTGAGTTGGATCTATACAGTTATGAATATCCATCACTATCCATCCATATTTCCTTTTGAAAATTGGTACTTACGCTCCATTAGGCAAGAAAATGGAACAACTTTATCATGACTGACCTTTCACTCTAGGAAGCTATTTGTGAGCCTGTTAAAATTTCTTTCGGGTTGCAAGTCTGCAGCAAAATAGAGCCATGTCAGCGATACGTTTGGGGTGTTATTTTTTCTCGGTGATACGTTCTTTAAGCAGAAGACTCCAGTGATGGATGTTGCTGGACTGACTTTGATATGAAGACAGAATGTCAGAATGAGGCAAAAGGACCATATCTGCAAGAAGTTATTTGATTCTATCATCACAGTGCATGACAGAGCTACAGGACTTGGTAATCATGGTAGGCCAACTTGTTGGCTATTTGAATTTCCACCATATTGGTGCGAGTTCGACTCGACTCCCCGCCTTGTAATCCCCCTGTTGCGTCCAAACACACACGCAAGTATACGCGGTCTTTAAGTAATAAAGTGACTAAAAGTCGGAAGAGAACTTGTTATCATCTGTTAACTAGATTAAACTATCCTAATTATCTAAACAAGAATTAAACCTAGAAGTATTTGAATCTAAACTAACTAAAATAAAGGAAAATAAATAGTAAACTCTGAACAAAAGAAGAGCAGACTTTTATGTTATCAATGTGATGGTAACGATCTGGGGTTATGGGCTATCTAACAATCCTATTGTATTTTTCACTTGAATTAACTAATTAAATTATCTGGTTTATTGGTTGACGGGGATAATATTACTCATAAGAATCTATCGAGATCTTACTTGCCTATTCAAGCTAACCCAACGTCTATATGTCTATAGAGTTAGAATCGACAAGAATGCATTTATAATTTCGTATAATAACCAAGCAACGCAATTAGCATATGACTATCCTAACCGCGAATCTATTTCCCGGGTTCAAGAACTTGCTTTACTCAATCCTATATGTAATCTAGAATTCCCGCTTTCGAGTTTAACCAATGTTATCAAAGGCGCGCTTAAGCACTGAAACGAGGCTCAAAACACGTTGAGCGCTTTGCCTCGCTTTATGGGCGCTTTAGTGTCGCATCAAAGCTCTAAAGCATACCTTTCCTTGCCAACGAGTGTAATCCTGAATAGGCAACCTTAAACAATTGATATTTCACTTTATAGTGATTTTTTTTCAATTTCTTTGTCCATATATTTGGCATTCATGCTTATAACAATTAGTCTTGGACTACATGCATATTTTTACTTTTTTTTCCGTTGCGCCTTTTTTCATTAAAGTCCACGCTTTATTTGCGCTTTGCGCTTAAAGCCCCAACGGGCCTTAGAGCTTTTTTGCGCTTTTCACCTTTGATAACACTGAGTTCAGCTCTAGATTCGTAAACAGTTTTCAATTGATGATCAAACAATCAAATAATTAAGAGCAAGATTGAAGAAAAATAAACCAATACCATAAATTACGAAATCGAAATCAAAATCCGAATAACAATAGTCATGAAAGAACAACAATCCTAAAACGTGAAGTTTATCTCCACATAGACATGGTAGCCAAACAACAAATCATACAAAGAAACATAAAATTTACTAAATTGGCGGAAGAAAAATGGAATCTGATGTTCCGGCCTCTACGGCAGCTCTGTGCTCTCTCTTGGTCAAAAGTTACTCTAAAAAACGTCCTCCGCTCCAAAATAAGTTTAGACTTGTTTATACTAGTTGGGGGCGTCTTGAGTTAAAATAACCTTGTCGCTTGTCCCGGCGAAGTAGGACAATTTCCTGTCACCCAGCGCCCTCGATAGCGTGGGGTGCCTGAAAAAACTTGCTTCTTGAAGTTGGGTCACAGGTAGCGCCCCACGCTAGCATGAGCGCTACACTGTCCACTTTTCTCCTTTTGTTCCCTTTTTGCATCAAATCGTGCACTTTCGTCCCACATAGCCTCCGGATGACTCATACACATAAAAATTCCACGAATTAGCACAAATATTTACATTACACATCCTAAATCTACGACACATGAGTAAAATGCAAGGCAATATGCATATAAATATATATACTTTAAGCCGGATATCACCTCACAGAGCCACTACAGAACATAGTTGCCAATGGACTTTAGGAGTAGATGATGATGATGAAGACAGATTCTGATGTTTGTCCTGGACAAGTCTCGGGCATCTGGCAAAGATGCATCTAGCGTAAAACATGAAGTTATGTGCTGACAACCTAGTATCTTGTTGCCATCAACAGTACGCAATGAGTCCATTCAGGGTAGTTTGGCGAGTTATGTTCCTCCTGCCAGGGTTGTGAGGGGCTAGTAAGTTAAATTTGAAAACTGTAGGAAGATGGTGCAATGCATAATATATGATGCTACATCTCCTAGTAAATGGAAAAGTACCCCAGAAGCCTATGGCTCCAATCCTCCCTTGAATGCATGCAACAATGATTGGGGAAAGAGGTACGTGTGTCCTGATTCTATAATCTTGGTTTTGACTAAGCACAGGGATTAGAGTTGGCATTATGTGTGCTCGAGAAATGGGAGCCCAAGAAACTAGTGTCAAGAGTTACTATTTACCGAGTTTGAGGTTTGATAAAATAAGCAAGTCTCATCTGAGTCTTTGACTTAGTATATACTAACCATTTTAAAGGGGGAACTGCAGTTGGAAGCACCAAACTGTGTTGTACTTATAAGGCCACCACTACTTATTCCTTGGATTGTATATAGTTTGTTTTCGGTAAAATATCTAATAACTTGGATAATGTTGGGTTTTCCCCTCTAGAGGATTACAAATGAGTCTCCGAGGGTTAACAGTACCAAACCATGGCTAGTCCAGAAGGGGTCGTGGTCCAGTTCGCCCATTCTATTTAGAATGTTGTTCTTCAGATTTACAATTAGGTCTATTTCATGATCGGCCTGTAGGTCGTGATGTGCCTTGAGATGGCCGTCTCATGTCCCCCTTCCGGTGGGGAACCTGCTCCCCGGTCGTCGCTCTGCTGCGTCTGGGCCGTCCTCTAGGTACCTTTGAAAGGCTGGGAGTGTGACAAAGTCTGCAGAAACTTTTAATGCAAATAATGTAAGCGAAATGGAGGTCATTGAATAGTGGACATTTTTTTTTTTTTTGACGAAAATTTGCTTTTTATTTCATCAAAAAAAGTCATTACATATCCAGATTAATGCTGACCATTAATCTCTAATAACTATTTACAAGTAGTTCTGTCTATGCATGCACTATTGAAACTAGTAACTAAGGCATTCTATTTACAAGTTCCAACCCTTTTTTCACTTAATCTTCTTCCTTCCTCGGATGTGTATATGCATTGCCACTTCTCTACAAATTTCATCAATGTTGTATCTACCTTTGTTGAACCTCATTGAGTTTCTCTCATGCCAAATACAGTACACTACCATTGCAAAAGATGCTACAGTCATTTCTGCCATATGCTCTTTCTTCTTGGCCATGTTGTTCATCCAGTTCAGTTCGTGGTTCTAGTCACCTATCTGCCTTATATGTCCCAACCATTTCAGTATCCTTTCCCACAGCTTCCTGGTATTTTGACAGCCAAAGTATAGACGTTCAAAAGTTTCCTCATCCTTTCCACAAAAAATACACTCTGCTTGCGCTTGGATGCCAAATTTGATGAGTCTATCCACAGTTGCTATCCTTTGGTTAATGGCTAGCCACATGTGGAACTTGAATCTGGGATGTATCTGAGAGTGCATGTGAATGCTCTTCCATTCAACCTTGTTGAATTGTGGTTGCATCTGCATATATGCCTTGTGGATTTGGAATTTCCCTTGCTTCTCAAAGACTGTAATCCTCTGTTGATCTGTCTTCATTCTCAAAAACTTCATCTCTTGCATCCATGATCTTTCTGACCACCCATGCTGCTGCTTTGGGTGTAGTAGTCTCCTCAATCTGCTTTCTCTTTATGTAATAGGTGTGTGCCCACCTAATCCACAAAGAATCCTTCTTCATAGCAAGTGCCCATAAGTGTTTTAAGACTGCTGCTTTGTTCCATATCCTCATGTTCATCACATTCAATCCACCTGCTGACTTAAGTTGACATATTTTATCCCATGCAATTAGTGCTTTCCTGGAGAATTAATTTGAACCAGTCCACAAAAAGGTCCTGCATAGAGTCTTTATCATCTTCATAATCTTCTTTGGGATTAAGAATATTTGAGCCCAGTAAGTTTGGACACCAAATAGGACTGATTTGATAAGTTGAACCCTTCCTGAGTAGGAAAGCTTCCTTGCTGACAAGCATCTGATTCTCTCTGTTATCTTCTCAACAAATGGCAGACATTGGTGTATGTTGAGCTTTCTTGCTGACATTGGTTCTCCCAGGTAGTATACTGCCCTCTGCATAACTAGTAAGTTGTATCAATTCTTCTTTGATATGTTGTGAGACTCCTGCAATATAAATTGAACTCTTTTCAGCACTAGCTTGCAATCCTGATGCTTGTGAGAACTTGTTGAAAATGTTCTGCAATGCAGTAACTGATTTTTTGTCACCCCTGCAAAACATTAAGAGATCATCAGCAAAGCAAATGTGTGTCACTCCCAGCTTCTTGCATTTTGGGTGGTATCTGAATTCCTTCTGCTTAGCTAGTGTGCTCATCTCCCTCTGCAAATACTCCATAGCAATCACAAACAGATAAGGAGACATTGGATCTCCTTGTCTGAGGCCTCTCTTTGCAGGGAATGGCTTAGTAAGTCCTCCATTTAGTGTTAAGGAATAGGATACTGTTGTCACCCACTCCATGATCCACCCTATAAACTTCTATGGAAACCCCAAGTCTGTGAGCATATACCTTAATAAATGCCAGTCCAGGAAATCATAAGCCTTTTTCAAATCCACCTTGAGAGTGCATCTTGGTGATAGACCTTTTCTGTTAATATCCATTAAACTGTCATGGCTAAACAGAATACTATACCTCTCCCTTCTATGAATACAGATTGTGTTTGCCCAATTAAGCCCTCAATCACCTTCTTCATCCTTTTAGTCATTATTTTTGCAATGATCTTGTAAAATGTGGTGCAACAAGCTATAGGTCTGTAGTCCTTTACAGTTGTTGGATTTGTTCCTTTGGGGATCAATGTTATTGCTGTACAATTCCATGCTTTCTTCATCTTGCTTGCTTGAAAGAAAAACCTCACAGCTTCATAGACCTCTTGTTTCACTTCATTCCAGTGTCTTTATGCTCCATTGTCACCATGTACATCTTGAATGGTTTGAGGTATAGATTCTTCCTCTTCCAGATTTGGATCACTACAGGAGAATGATCTGATACTCCTGGTTCTAAACAAACAGCATCCACATGTCCATAGTTTCTGATCCACTCGAAGTTGTCAAAAGCCCAATCAATTCTGCTATACACACTATCTTCTGCATGTTTATTGCACCAGGTATATTGAATAGTGGACATTTATACTGGTAAATGACCAACTTTTCTCTTTTATTTAGGTTTAACACTTCCAAAGCCTACTCATGCTCTAGTAGCCCCATAAACAAGAAAATATAGGATAAGAGATCTGTATTCCTCATGCCTCTCGTCTTTCTATATCCTAGTATACTTCACTGGAGTGACTAATCTAAAGTTCCAAAAATATTAATATAAGATCGAAACATTAGTTTATTGATAAGGTTTCTATTTTTCCTTGTTTTTAGATTTAGAGTATGCTATTCTATGAGCATATATGGTTATTGTTTTTATTGAAGACATAATTAATATTTAATCCCCTCTTCCCTTCATGAACAAGAAAAATTGTTCCCTGTTGCTTGGCCCATTAAAAAGAAAGTTAGGACCGCACTTGAGGGATTGTCGCATACCTAAATAATTGAATAAAAGTGTCATATCTCCTAATAATTTAAACTTTACAATGGTTACAATTCTGTAATATCAAGTTTCCAACTTTTGACAAAACCTAAAGATAGGAATATTGTAACAAAGGGGTAATGTTCTGAAAATTCATGCGAAATAATAGGAGTATGGAGGAACAGTGGCGTACGCAGGATTTTTCGTAAGCGGTGTCACTATTTAATCAGTGAAAAAACGAGTAAACAAAGTATAATATATATATCATATTATAAAAAGACAACTTAAATCTATTATATAGAAGAGAGAAGAGGAGGTCGACCAAGGGCATCATGGTTATTTCAAAAATATAATTTCATCCTTTGCTGACTTGATTGTGAGTTTCTAATGTCGGAAAAAACCAAAAGTAACATGGTCAAAACTACTGAATTTTTCATATGGACCCCACGTCCTATTCAAACTTAACAATCTTTTGTTTGAAAGCGGACTACCTGACACCTTTAATTTTTTTTCAATTAGTACGTTTAACTAAAAAAATTATCTGGTTGGTAATTTTATAATCCAACATTATTTGATTAGAAACATACAATGGTTACATACATTTATATACGACAATTCTATTATCTTCTTAAGAAATATTATTTCATTTGTTTTATTTATTGACTATTTTAGGTAAAGACTATGTTAAAAAAAGTGGCAATAAATTATGTAGATTTTTATTAAGGTGTTCTTATATTAGTGTCAATTGATATATTTTTAAACAAGTTCTCATTAAATTACACTTTTAATTGGAATAATTTATAAATTATGAAAAAAATATTTAAGAATAAAATAGAGTTTCAACTTCCTTTTTTTTAATTATAGAATATTAAATATTGTTCAAATTGTACAAAAATGATCCCCTCTATAAAACATTATTTGAGAATAATCTAAACAAAAGATTAAAATAACTAATTTGGAGAATTTTTTGCTTTATTATAGATCGGGCAGCATAAGAAGTATCATTCTGCAGGATTATACTTTTCCCTCTATGATTAAAGTGAGCGGGTACATCCTTTGTGTTCAATAAATTATACAATATTATATAAATTTCAAAATACATAAATATAAATTAACTATTTTAAAAAAGCCCAACAAATAATTATGGTAAAGAAAGTTATATTACAGCCCTAAAGTATCTCAATCATAACAAATGAAACTAGAAAAATATTGTGATGCTTCAATTTAAGGTCAATTTGATTAGTATTTAGAGGATTGAAAAATTAATTATTTAGATATGTCACTAAACTAGAATAAAATACAAATTTTCTGGTTAAAAAATTCTGAATAATTAAAAATTACAATTATTATTTCAAAGAACAAAAATAAAAAGTTTTTTCTTCAACTATTTGGAAATAAAATGAATATGTTTTATTATTCAAATTTGATTAATATAAAAAGAAAAATAATGAATTAACACAATTGAAAATACTAAAAGAGTAAAACTATATATATTCAATTTAAACAATGAGAAATTACATCACAACTTATTTTTCAATTGAATTTTCAATCATGTTCTTATAATCAATTTTATTTTTGGTGGTGCGTAACTTCTTTTTTAAATAAAAATACGTAGAACCTAAGTAGAAATACTCTACATTGTGCTTGAAGTATTATATAATCTTTGTTTAATAAAGTATCAAACTTCAACAAGTGATTTTATTTTGTGCCTCACACAACTTACACTAGTTGTGTGAGGCATCTTTTTATCTCACATATTTGTGGACTCATATCTTACACATCTAGGTCCACAAAAATTCTGGGACCACACGGTTGTGCGACAAAAAAGAGGCCTCATACAACTATTGTCAGTTGTGTGAGGCACCAAATAAAATTTTTTGACTTCAACAAGTATTACAAAGTGATTGGTATAATAATACGATTTCAGAAAAATTAAAATACACATAACGCAAAAGATTAAAAAAACAATACAGGTACATGTGATTCTATACATTATTACACAAATGCCTATGTTCTTTTTCTTATCCTAAAGACGAATAAAGTGTAATTAGCAATAGGCCAGAAAATATTAAAAAGAAGATAATAATAAAAAAAAAAGCAACTATGGGCCTGTGCATCGCACAGGTACGTCATCTAGTAATATTAATAAAAC
Organism: Nicotiana glauca; assembly: GCA_026770625.1. Classification (NCBI taxonomy): domain Eukaryota; kingdom Viridiplantae; phylum Streptophyta; class Magnoliopsida; order Solanales; family Solanaceae; genus Nicotiana; species Nicotiana glauca. Next base: position 207,000 of record MU725201.1, read on the forward strand.
ACAATTCAAGTACATTACCGTGATTCTCCTCGACGAATTTTCATGTTTTGAAATGTATCCATAATAGCTTCATTAGAAATATTACTAAATGCATCGTTTTCTATATAAGGCACCAAACAATCACTCAAAAACTCATCATCCATTCGATTTCATAAGTCAGTCTTAATCAACTTCATTGCTGAGACAGCTCTTTCAACCGTAGTCGTAGCAACTGGCAAAAATAAAGCAAATCTCACTAGCCGGAACACAAGAGGATAAGTCTCATGCTTCTTTGTTTCTACTAGTTTCTTAGAAAGATCATCAAGTCCCTTAAAATGAGAAAACCTTTTGTCATGATCCCGAACATCAACAATGTAATTCTCAAGCTGAAAACGAAGGTCAACTGTAGAATAGTTATCAAAATTATCAGGATATAACTAGTCAATCTCAATATCTTTTCAATGTCAAAACTTGAAAAAGAGTTAACCGGGTTCAAGCAAGCAACTCCAAGAAGTAGTTCGGTTGTCACCTTATCAAAGCGATTATTGAGTTCTTGAAATTGCGAAAACACTACAAAAACACTACAAAAACACGATAGTGAGGGTTAATGATTTCTTGTACAAAGGGTGATGGGTCGAATAGTTTTTAAGTGCATCCCATGCTTTTAGCAATAGCAGCCCATATTTTTTAGCAGCAAAATAGGGTTTTAAATTAAGTGAACGTGTCAAAAAGAATTTGTTGCGGCTAAGGGAGTTCGGACCCCTGACCTCTCACACAATTCCCTGAGTTAATAACCATCAGGCTAGCAAGCTGCTTTGTTGCAAGTGGTGTCACCTTTATTGTTTTTTAATGGTGTCTGTGTTTTACTTATTTTATATATACATATATATAGTAAAAAAAAATCGGCGAAGCGGTGTCCCGTAACACCGCTTGGGTCCATGTAAATCCGTCCCTTAGGAGGAAGGTTAAAATTGCTACATTTTAAATAAAATAGAAGAAGAAGATAGACAAAGGCTATTCAAATCATGAAATCGCTACATGATTCAGACATAAAAAACGATATTCATCTAAATACCAAATAAGATAACAGAGAGGGAGAGAGTGGAGAGAATAAAAAGGTATATATATATATATAGAGAGAGAGAGAGATTCAGTAGCCAATCATGATTTATCCATGAAAGCCAATAGATTTGAATAAAAAAATGCATTGTTTAAACTATTTCTTGTGAATGTGCAATTGTTGTTTAATGGAGTAAGGAGAGGTTCCATTTGGTGTTTGCTGCTAGAGTGTGAGGATTAACGGTGTTCCCCCCATTTGGAACATGTTAATGTTCAACAAAATCGAAAAAAAGAAACGTTGGTTGTCATCCACCATAATATTTCTCCTTATATGCGCTCAGCGTAGCTTGAAAAATTTCTGATACATGTATGATGACCTTTTGTGTCTGGATTTATAGAAACATTACTTATTTACTTATGGAAATGCTTAATGTTTCGTACACAATGGATATAGGAGCATGTGAGAGTTGTCCTAGCTCAACAACCACAATGAAAATGGGGATTGAAAGGGTACTCAAGGAAAAGTTTGGAGAAGCCATCAAGGAGATTCGCCAAGTATATGATGAACATGTAGTTGAAACCACCGTTGAGGTGAATATTTTCAAAATCAGTTGCTAATGGATATGATATTGCATGCAAATGACTTTAAAAATGTCTAACTAAGAACTCATGTTCCTGCAGGCTGTTAATGCTCATCTCGATATATTAAGACCTGCCATTAAGAATTTTGGTGGCAGTGTGGAAGTTTTATCTGTCGAGGAAGCCAATTGCAATGTGAAGTATGTAGGGCCTGAGTCTATTGGATCAGGAATCAAAGCAGCAATTAAAGAGAAGTTCCCAGATATTGTCAATGTAGTGTTTACTGCCTAGCTTGCTGCACGACAGGATATTGTGAAGTTCTTTTGACATGTTTGAGGTTAGGCGCCAATACTATTGTCTTTTATGGAGGAGTGATGTATAATCCCAACCATTTCGAGCAACTTGTTCACCACGTAAAGAGAACCAATAATGAAGTGGCTAAGTTTCTTCCCACCTCCACTATTCTGTATTGATATGCAAGACTGTGAGAAGCACATGTTTACAATACATTTATGCTCTTCAAATTAATGCAAGTCATGGATTGAGGTTCAATTGTGCAGAACATCTGAACTTCCCTTCAACTTGATCTGGTATCCTCTTAAAATTGGTTGGTATAATGATCTGAGCAGACAGCCGACATGAAAGGTTAATGAAGAGGGGTGTGTAGATGAAATAGCGAGTGAGTGAAAGGTTGGAAAGTTTAAGTGCAACGCAACATGTTCTAAGTTATCAGGAGGAATGGCAGAATTTTGCTTTGCCATCTCAACACATTTTCCTGGCTACACTGGTTGAACTATCTGATAATAACCCTTTAATGAGTACACCACTATAGGTTAGCAATTTACAACCAGCCCACCCACCCCGTGCAATCCAGATAAAAGCGATTAAGCATGAAAGATTTCTTGCAATATAAAGCTGCTATAATTTCTACCGAAACAATTATGCTTCGTGATGAGGGCCCAAAGCAGCAGACGCTTGCCCTTTTCACTTTCAGCTTCAATGCAGCCAACTCATGTCTGTTCAATTCCAATAAGCAACTTAAAAGCAACAAAAACATAACTACTTCAATGTGGTTAATACAAAAAAGCCAACATGGCTCAATAATTTAATGACTTGCCAAACGGATATGGTAGAAAGGGGAGGCTAACATGCTAACCACAATTTTAAGTTACAGATGTATTTACAGACTGCGTGGACTTTCTGTACTCTGAAGCAGAGGAGGACTGATCTCCACAGAAAGCATTAGAGGGGCATCTCGCATTTCTTGTGTCACTTAAATGAGACAATCACATTTGATATTTGCAAGGCTCGATCACATTTCATGCTGGAGGAAATCCAAATAGACACAGAACACATCACAGTGGCACAAGAAGTTGAGTCAAACAGCTTACCATACAGCTCCTTGTAGCTTTCTAACGTACACAACCTAGAAACTAAGATGTAGAAGAAATTAAACATGCTGTAACATACATCCTTACGGCTAAATTCTCATACACCACTCACATTAAGAGCATTGAGGGGAAAAATGTACTAACCCTCCGATTCATCCATCTGAAGTCTTTAACTTGCGGGGTCGTTTTGACTGTGCTGGCGAAGATGGAACTTCTGATAATCGCCCAGGCCCCTGGATCCTCAAATTAAAATAGTGGACTTTTAGAACTATTTGAATTAATATGGAGATTCATTAAAAACACTAATGTAGCATACCTTGCGTTTCTGGTCTTTTTTACCAACTCTGTCCCCTATACAACATGAAAATTATTGGCACCACAACATAATGTGTGAGTTTAAATGAAATAAAGAGAAACAGTTTGATCATAATGGAGTACACTTTTTAAGTCTAACAGGCAGAGTAATTACTTCCGTCATTCACTTACCTCCAAAATTTGTAGAGTCGGGGATGAATGTTCTGTCTTGTTGTGCACGCTGTCAACAAGCAGATATCAACTCCATTATATGCAAACACAAAGATAAATCTTTATCGAATTCATCTCGTAAAACGTAAGAACACCAAAAATATTATTTAAAAAAAAGGAAAGAGGTGCAGTAAAGAGTTAGAACCAGCATCCCGACCTTAGGAGGTGTACCGGGAGTCTCTGAATATGAACCTTCACGATAAGATGAGCCTTCTGCTTCCTTGTATTGTAGCTGATTTTAAACACAAAAAGTATTAAAGAAACTCATTAGCCTCTTCCGATAAAGAATAAGTGAAAACCAGTATCCATCTAAACACAAATAAAACAATGAGTACACTGGCGTTGAACCAAAATCCATCTGATCAGAAATGACAGTAAATGGTATACTGCAAAAGCATAGGAGACAAATTGATCAAATAAACCTCAACTCTTTTTGGATTTTGACATATTTTGTTTATATTTCCTAGATATTTACTTCTTCGCCAGCTATTAAGAATAGTTTCCAATTTTTGCTAAGTAGTCCTTTGATGTATGCAGCAATGTATTCTTGTGTGGGCTTAAATGCACCAGTATTCTTGACCCAGCCACTATTCACTTGAGCCCACAATTCCAAACTTTGCCTACGCCTGACAGTTGGTATCTAACCAATGGTGCCTCATTATGAACAAAACATAGCGCAACACAAGAAAGACATGAATTTTTATGATATTCAAACAGTACTGAAAATTCTATCTCAAAATCTTCCTTAGTCTAAAGCTTAAACCAACACATGATCAAGAAAATTATGGAAAGAACTCTCAATATAAAATGCCAAATACCTGCTTTTGAAGATTTAACAGGGTTAGTATTTCTTTCCTCAGTTCAAGATGCTCCGCACAGACAAGTTTAGTTGGGACCTTCGGCTTCAAATTAACCTACAGATGAAAAAAACCACATTCTTCTCAGTCAATTTAGCGGAAATATTTAGCATACGATAAGATAGTTAAACCAGGAGGTATAAGAAATGAAAGGTGCTAAGGAACAGAAAAATTGGTGGAAAAAATTGTAGTAAAACTTGTGCCAGACGCAACTGCACAAGTATGGATAATTAGATAACTGAGATTGCACGATGTAATAGAATTTCTGCCACATGTAACATGGCACCTCAACAGCACTGATATTGCACCTCTGATGGTAAGTTAAAAATCTGTGCCAGGATAAACGCCAAAGTGGTTCCAAAGTAAATATACAGCAAAACAAATGTATTAGGGAGTAGGAACAAACCCCAAGGTCTTGTAAAGTTTGTTCGACCCTCTTGATTGTCCGAAGTCCAGCTGAAGAGCTCGCGGCTTGCACCATTTGTTCTAGTGCATATGTTCTCAAGTACACGCGCAGCTGAAAGATTTTCAGTCTGTAAGATTGATATTTGATACTATCGGATGTGATTTTAAGCATTCATACTTTTTACACAAAATTAGTTTGAGCTAACAAAGGAACTTCTCAAGCCTTCTATTTTGATGGGTTCTTCATACTAGTCTTGAACCCTTGACCTAGTGGAAGACTATGACGCCAATAAGCATCTACTCGACCACCAAACTCAAGGAAGACTGGACTTCTCGAGCCTTCTAAAGATCAGCTTTTTCCCCAAAGGAACAAAAGTTCAGCAACATATGGACCCAATACTTACTAAATAGCTTCCTGCAGGTGCCCAAAATCCAAATCACCTCACATCTCCACTTCCACATTCTACTCACTATAAAAAGATAAATAATACATGTACTTCACACTAAATCAAAATCCTAATAAAATAATGCATACATGACCTATGAAAAAACTACTGATTAAAGAAAGTTTGACTAGATTGCCCAGGTTGAAGGCTATGTTACTCGACTCTTAAAAATGTTGTTGGGTGTGTGTCGGGTCCTCCAAATTTAGTGTATTTTTGGAGGATCCGACACGGGTGCGGTAGCACTTTTGGAGAGTCCAAGCAACATAGGTTGAAGGTACTTTGAATTTTTACTATAAGCAGGATAGAACCACGAAAAGAGGACAGTAGCATTCTTATTCTCAAACACACCATGCGAAGAGAAGCCAAAGTAGAAGCAGTCTCTGACACTGGAGGTGCAGCAATCCCAGAGGGTAATTGAGCATTTGGGGAGGTTGATATTCCATCAATACAGGCAGCTTTTTCAGCACCTTCAGGACCAGCATCTGACACAACTGGAAGTTCTGTCTCTTCAGCTGCCTGAGAAAATGCAATAACCTGGTTAGTACTGGCTAGTAAAAAAAATCCATAAAGAGGGTGATGCACACTCAATAACTATAGTTTCCCTTGAAGAATGTTCCCAGTAAAAGTGGGTAAAAGGAGCCTATAACACTTACCTTCACAGATTTTCGTGCCACTGATATTCGTTTTGCTTCGGCAAGAACCTAAGACCAGGTATGAAGGGCAGGTCAGTGATTTTGAAAGAATAACTGGCACCAGTAAATATTATGCGCATGAGTTATGAAGAGGCTCTTTTCAAGAACTAGACATGCTGTTAAACATGGGATGATGTCTAACTTTTATCAAGGAGGGCATTCATTTAGAGAGATCAACTAGAACAAATAAGAAACGGAATGCACAAACCTCTGCATCCCTCCGCTCTTGCAGCTTTGTTTGTGAAAGCACCATCGACAGTGCACGTTTTCGCTCTATCTCTTGAGAGACATTGTAAGGCTCCTATTATTATAAGAAAAAAATAAGACCACAAGAAACTGAAATTTACAGAATAAAAGGCCAGTTAAGAAGGAGATACATGCGCAGCATAAATCGGGGTAAGCTGGCGGTGTTTCTCCAAAAGAAGTAAATAAGAAAGGAACTCAGTTGAGAAAATCAGAACTGTTAACAGACCTTTACAAGGGGATGTCCAGCAACATCGGCAGGGGATGCAGCCCTAGCAATTGTAATAGCACGAGATACTACATGCGACGAGGTCCAAAACCATCATTAAAATCAAAAGATTTTTGGAGTTAAAAACATATAAAGTAGAAGATACATTAGTTTAACCAATTGATAAGCAGCGAGAAATTGTACAATACCACTGTAGTAGCGGTCCTTCAGTTCCTCAACTGTACGATTTGAAGAGAATCTATCAGCTATGATAATGAAACGGAGATCAAACCTCTTGCACAGCTCAAATAATTGATCAGTCTCTTCCTTGGTCCATGACTAACATTTGAGAACAAGTGAGGTCAGAAAATGTATGCTAAAGAATTGAAGAAACAATAACTGATTGCCTTCCACAGAAATAAGCATGTCTGGACAAAGGAGAATGCATGGGAACTACAAGCACAACCCAAGACCAGTTCTAACAATGATTAGAAAGATATAATTGTAAGTTGCTGAAGGATTTCAACAAAGTTAAAGCACGAACATTGGTAGAAATATACTTTATATCACTTCAAGCAATTGAGGGTTTCCACAAAAGCAGCAAACTAAAGGTTGCTGTTGGGTAATCATATAATGTCATATTAACAGTCATTCTGTAAACCACTACAAGATATCAACAGTTGTTCAATAAACTACTATAACGAGGACGTGGGGTACGAGATTGTAATAGAGCTTAAAGTTCAATTCGAAGAATTGATAAAGCTAATGATTCTTTATATTGTGTCTTGCCACGAAGATAACACATCCAATTTGGATAGTATTTTGATACTTACAGGATCGGACAAGAACTTCTCGTACTCATCGCTAGTGTACTCAAGTACATCCACAGACTGCATTCATTAGACAGAGAGCAGACTTAACACCAGAAACAAAAGAACCTTCAGGAACAAGAAGAACCCTTGATATACCTTATTAAACTTGGCAAATGAATAGTCACCTGTAGGCGGAACACCATTAACAACTCTTACCTGGGATTTTGTCAAAGTTGATGAGTTTCTTTAGTAGATGGTTTGTCAGTTACTTTAAGTAGATTCTAAAATCAGTAGAGACACATACCCAATGATAAAGCTGTAAGTTATCTGTTCTAGCGGAGCTTGTGAAAGGAAGCCATTGCCACGTAATCTGAATAGCAAGGCAGAAGAATTTATTAGCTTCTGTTAAAATAAAGAAAAAACACCCTCGAGAAACATCCACTAGCGACACAAAAGCTTTGTTAATGTGATAAACAAAGAAGGCATCCAGATAACTACTATCGTAAAAGAAGGTGCGGTGAGTATTTGCAATTGGCTGGAACTACACATCAACTTAGTTCCAAACTCAAATGTAACATTTAGGAAATTATGCTGGTTTATTATTCTCATGTCCCTACTCCATTCTGGAGAGAAGATAGGAAGCTCTTCGACTATGCTCTATATTCTGAGGAGAAAGATTCAACTGATGAATAAAATCGCTTTTGATTTTGGTCTAGCTATTCTTCTATTCATCCTTCAACACAGTTTTTATTTAAATATTCTAAAGTTTGAAGTTATTTTGATGCTATTCCGATAACACATTAGACTAGGAATTTCAACAGAGACAAATGAAGAAGTCAGCTTTCCAACAATCTCCAGCTTATTTACCATATTTGTTCTCCAAAAAAATGGGGAACCACAGCGACAACTAGTTTTTTTATGAGACCAGCTATGAGAATTACTTGCAAATATTGTTGAAGCAAAATCAAATGCTTAAAACAAATAAAATTGTGGGCAGGGAGACGCACAGGTATCATCAATCCAACAATAATTAGTCCCTCGTTATTATCATGCAAATTCCACCAAGGACAGATATCTCAATCTCATGTCCAATTAATATTCACAATCAACCAATTACGTCTCAATCCCAAATTAGTTAAGGTCAACTCAATGAATCCTATTTCGTTGATCCCGCTCTATTCAGGTTCAATATTTAGAGCATTCACAGTAGTCTTACTATTTTACAGTTCATTCAAGAACTTCCAGCTTAAAATTCTATTTCTAAGAAAACATATAAAAGGGGAAAAACAGAACTAAGCAAATTAACCTTTTCGGACTCCGAAAGAGCTTTTCGTTTCAATTGATTGATGTCAAGAGAAGGCATGAGAGGTGCAATACCACCTGTAAGTGCGTAAACCTAGAAATCCAAAAAGGTAATTAGAAATTCTAGAATATTCGAGAAACTACAATGCACAGTAATGAAGAGAAAGGAGAGGATAAAACGAACTTCTCGCGAAATGCCATCAGGTTTCCTTTGAGATTCTTTCTGAGGCCTCAATTTCTTTTCTTGGGACGTAATGGGCCCGTTTTTGGGCAATCCTAAGATGTCCTTCGCATCCATGTGGATTTGTTTCTGCAAAATTAGGGTTTGCTACAACACTCTGTAATACTAATATTGGAGCACAATTTGATAAACTAGTACAAAATTTAAAGGAATTAGGGTCTTTTCGTAAAGAATTGGAAAATATAACAGCTGAATTAGTTTACACACGAATGGGATTATCATTCAAGGAACAAGGAAGAGCAATGATCCTTGGCCCCTTTTTTGAGCGCGAAATCGAAGAAGAGCATTTGTTTTTTTCCTCGCTTCACCCGCTAAATTGGGCCGTGTCCGATCAGCGTACTACAGGCCCACCACCTTGGGCCTCAATCTGTTCCAATACATTGGGGAGAAATTCAAAAATAGCCAGATATACAAGTGGTCGTTCAAAAATAGTCCAGTTTCAAAATTAATCGAAATTTAACCACTTTTTATGTAAATATAAATCTAAATAAAAATACTATTTAAAATTCGGAAAAATACTCCAACATAATATACTAGAGTTCCAGCATAATATATTGGAGTTCTAGTATAATATACCGGTCCAGCATAATATGCTGGAGTTTGGAGTACCGGTGCCCCAGTCTCTAGTATATTATACTGAAACCAGCAAAGTATATCGGTCCAGCATAATATGTTGGAAGTTCATACACAGGTGTACCGAACTCCAGTATATTATGTTGGACCGGTCTATGTTGCAGCAAAATAGTGGCTATTTTTTATTGACTTGGTAAGTACTGGCTATTTTTGAATGACCAGTCTGAAAACTGGCTATACCGTGCTATTTTTACAATACATTGTCCTATATTTATACCACCTTTTAACCTATACCCTATTTTTAAAAACTATTGATTTCGTAACCAACTAACAAAAAATTCGTAATAATATGACAATTATACCCCTTCCAAAACATATATAAAAGATGAATCAAGCATACGAGATTCAAATTCTAGATCGCATTCGTATCTCCTCCATCACTCCGTCTCCCCTCAGATCGCCTCTCGCAAACCAGATTTGAACCAAATTCAAATTCTAAATTTAAAATTACAAAATACATTGTAAGTATTTCTACAACGCATCAGAGTGAGACTAGCATGTTAGGAGTTAGTCTTGGGATGCTACTGATCAGCTACCGATGTAGGGCTTTATCGTTTGGATATTAGTATACCTTCCATTTTTTCGTATTTTCTATATTTCTTATGTTGTTGTTATCTTGCTATATTATGTATTTTATGTTATTTTATTATGAGTTATTGATAGTACTAATATATCGTCTCTCGTTGCTTCTTGAGTCGAGGGTCTCATGGAAACAACCTCTCTGCTCCTCGAGGTGAGGGTAAGGTCTGCGTACATATTACCCTCCCCAAACCCCACTTGTGGGGTTATACTGGATTGATGTTGTTGTTGTATTGTAAGTATTCAAATTCATCTTCAGAATTCATGAAAATAGTTTTTTGATTGATTGATTGAAGTTGTTTGACGAACTTCACTAATATGCTGAATTTGCATTCTAAATTTGTTTGACGTTGAATTCTAATATTCTAAACATTCTAATCCGACAAATTTAAATATGCTGAAGTTTCTACTGCATAATATGCTGAAATTTTTGGTTTATTTGCTAAACAAGCTGTGTTTTTACATATGCTGAAGCATATGCCTCGTTTATTTGCTAAAGAAACTGAAGTTATTTAGTTCATATTAAAAAATTCAGCAAAACGAGCTGAAGTTTTAAATTATTTACACTTTTAGCAAAACTTCAGCATAGGTGCTGAAGTTTTTTCGTTCATTTTTAAAAACTTCAACAAAAGAACTGAAGTTTTCCTCCTCCACTTGATAAAAAAAATAAAAAATTTTACTTCATTTTTTAAAACTTCAGCAAATGAGTTGAAGTTTTCCTCCTACACTGGGTAAAAAAAAATTAAAATTTAATATCAAACAAAAACTTCAGTATGGATGCATAAGTTTTTTAGTTCATTTTTAAAAACTTCAGTAAATGAGCTAAATTTTTCCTCCTACACTGGGTTAAAAAAAAAAAATTAAAATTTAATATTGAACAAAAACTTCAGCATTTTTGCTGAAGTTTTTTAGTTCGTTTTTAAAAGCTTCAGCAAAAGAGCTGAAGTTTTCCTCCTACGCTGGGTAAAATAAAAATAAAAAAATTAAAATTTAATATTGAACAAAAACTTCAGCAAGTATGATGAATTTTTTTAGTTCATTTTTAAAAACTTCAGCAAATGAGCTGAAGTTTGCCTCTGGCACTATATATTTTATTATTATTTTTTGGAAAAACTTCATACCAAAAAATGCTTATGTTTCAGGAATATGTAAAATATTTTTCATATATTTTTTTTTGTGCTGAAGTTTTTTTAGTTAATCTGCTAAAAATGGTTAATATTTTGTCCTGTAATATGTAATTTTCAGATAAGTGTGACGACCCGGCCAGTAGTCTCATGAGTTACAGCTCTATTTTTCCCCATTTTTGCTTCTTTATGCTTTGTTTATCCGTGTTATGTGGTATCCAGTTGGTCGGATCGAATCCGGAATGGTTTTGGTAAGGTTTGAGATACTTAGTCTCTAAAAGTAGCTTTAGAGTTAGAAAGAGTCAATAGAGAGTTGACTTATTGGTAAACAACCTCGAAATGCAGATTTTATGGCTCGGATAGCTTCGTTAGGTGATTTGGGACTTAGGAGTGTGTCCGGAATATTTTTGTGATATCCGGTGTAGAATTAGGCTTGAATTGGCGAAAGTTAGTTTTTGGCTATTTCCGGTCGGCAGTGAAAAATAGGCTATTGGCGTCGGAATGGAATTCCGACAGTTTGAGCAGGTTCATAATGTCATTTTGGATATGTCTGCAAAATTTCAGATCAATCGGAGTTGTTTTGGATAGTTTCAGTGTCGTTGGTGGAATTTAGGAATTTTAAAGTTCATAGACTTGAATTTGATGTGATTTTGGTGTTTTGATGTTGTTTTTGGTGTTTCGAAGGCTCGACTAAGTTTGAATGATGTTTTGGGACATGTTGATATAATTGGTTAAGGTCTCTAAGGCCTCGGGTGGATTTCAGAAGGTTAACGGGATGGATTTCGGACAAAGAAAGCTCCTAAAATTCTGTTGCTGAAGCTGTTCACCAGAAATTTTCTTATGCGAGGAGTCGAGTTTGGAAGCCCATATCTTGCAATCTATAAGGAACAAGAAAATTTGCAAAACGTAAAATTGTAGCACTTGTGTTCTAATTTCCAGAAAGTTAAACAATTCATGTGACGACCCAAAGGGTCATCACCGTATTTCTCCCTTTCTCCGCGCTTCCGAGGCCTTGGAAACCTCGCTGGTGGTTACCTCTATTTGCATGCGCAGTCCGGACGCGAAGCCGGAAAGTTTTTATGGTAAAATATGTGAATTATGTGAAAAAATTGAAGAATTTTGATATTAATATTGATATAGTTGACTTTGGTCAACATTTTTGGTAAACGGACCCGGATCCATAATTTGACGGTTCCGAAAGGTCCGTAGAAAAATATGGGACTCGGGCATATGTCCGGAGTTAAAATCCGAGGTCCAGAACCCGAGTAAAAGAAATTTTCTGTTAAATTGTTTTGTGAAATTATTAAGGAAAAATAAAAATGAAAATGAGTTAGAAAATATAGGTATCGGGCTCGTATTTTGGTTTCGATGTCCGGTAAAGGTCTTAAATATGCGTTAAGCGCTTTCTGTGAAATTTGGTCGAAATCGGACGTCGTTTGACATGTTTCGGACCTAAATATCTAAAGCTAAAGGTTAATGAACTTTGAAATGAAAATCATGAGTTTTGGGGTTTGATTCTTTGAAAATGATGTTATTTTGGCGATTTTATCGCACGAGTAAGTCTGTAGGATGTTTTTGAGGTTGTGTGCATATTTGGTTTGGAGCCCCGAGGGCTCGGATGAGTTTTGGATAGGTGTCAGATTGCATTTCTCATAGTTGAAAACCTGTTGTGCTTCAGTTCTGCAGGCTTCGCAATTGCGAAGCCAGCACTCGCAAATGCGAGCTCGCAATTGCGAGCTTTCTATCGCAAATGCGATCTTTCACCTGGGAAGCATCTTTCGCAAATGCGAAGAAAAGTATCGCAAATGCGATACCAGCCCTCAAAACCCAGTCTTCGCAAATGCGAACAACTGTCCGCAAATGCGGATGTGGACTTTCGCAAATGCGAACAATAGTTCGCAAATGCGAGCTTCCCAGTGTCCTTCAGAGTTCGCAAATGCGAACTCGACTTCGCAATTCCCACATTTGGTCGGGGTTCACAATTGCGAACCCCTGTTCGCAATTGCGACATCAGAGACCTGCATATTCATACTTAGACGATTTTGAAGCTTCATTTTTTATATTTTCAAAACCCAAACACCCATTGGCGATTTTTCACGAACTCCCTCTTCTCCAAATCATTTGTAAGTCAACTTTTACTTAATTTCTTCAATCTTTAACATCAGTTATCATGTTTTCATCTTAAAATCAAGATTTTTCATGGGTAAAAATGGGGATTTTGGGTAGAACCTAGGTTTTTGTTAAAATTGGGGATTTGGACCTCGATTTGAGGCCCGATTTCAAAACAAATTATAGATATGAACTCGTGGGGTAATGGGTGACCGGGTTTTGGTTCGAACTTCGGGTTTTGACCACATGGGCCCGGGGGCATTTTGGAAATTTTTGAGTAAAACTTTGGGAAACTCATTTTTATGCATTCAAGTTGATTCAATTAGCATTTGTTGATACATTCAAGTAATTTGTGACTAGATTCGAGCGGTTTTGTGGTGAATTCGAGGGGTAAAGCTATTCTAGAGGCTTGAGTGGATTTTTGGAGCATTTGAGGTAAGTATTTATTCTAACTTTGGCTTGAGGGATTAGTATTAGGGTATTAATTGCTACTTGCTAAATGTGGAGTATGGTGTATATGCATGGCGACGAGTATCTATACACTGGTGTCGAGCATGACCGTGAGTCCTGAATTGCTAAATTATCGAATTCTTAATTGTTGTTTATGAGGACTTGGTTGGAAATCTTTAAACACTGAGCCGGTAATTGTTGAGATTGAGCATTGATTTAAATATGCTAAGTAGAAATTGAATAAGTTTGGTTATAGTTGGATCTCCCTTGCCGGGATGGTTTATTATATTATCTTGTTCCCTTGCCGGGATAGTTTATTATATTATCTTGTTCCCTTGCCGGGATAGTTTATTATATTATCTTGTTCCCTTGCCGGGATAGTTTATTATATTATCTTGTTCCCTTTCCCGGATTATTTTGTGTATTGTTTTGAAAGAAATGGGATCGAGTGGTACGCCTACCACGTGATATTATGAAATGGGATCGAGTGGTACGCCTACCACGTGATATTATGAAATGGGATCGAGTGGTACACCTACCATGTGATATTATAAAATGGGATCGAGTGGTACGCCTACCACGTGATGTTATGAAATGAGATCGAGTCGTACGCCTACCACGTGATATAATGAAATGGGATCGAGTGGTACGCCTACCATGTAATATGTTGAGAAATGAGGGTTGGGTTGTGCGCCGCAACAGAGTATGGATCAAGTTTATTGTTTTTTTTTGTAGGTAGGGATTTCCTGTGTTTTCCTTATCAGTTGTTATTGTAGGTTTCATTTCTTACCCGATTATTTCTATAATTAAACTATCGTACCCCACAGCATGTTCCCCTCCCTCTTAGTTGTTTAAATTTGTGTATTTCCTGTTATTGCACGTATATCTGTACAGGTTAATTGTGATAGGTCATGTCTAGCCTCGTCACTACTTCGCCGGGGTTAGGCCAGGCACTTACCTGCACATAGGGTCGGTTGTACTAATTCTACATTCTGCGCTCTTTCGCGCAGATACAGGATTCGGACCGCGGTAGCAGCAGTGGTGCAGGTGTTAGCATTAAGATCCGTGAGGCACCGAGGTAGCTTGCAGGCGTCCGTAGGCCCGGCGCCTTCTCTATCCTTACTTTATTCTGTTGTCCCACGTGTTCGGGACAAACGGTTATATGTATTTCTTTCAGACCCTTGTTTCAGTATTCTATAGTAGTATGTGAGTAGTGACACCAGATACTGGATAGAGGTGTAATTTGGAGTTTCGTATTTCAGTTTTTAGTTCTTTAAACATTTTTAAAATCTTCCGCTTTATTTTAATGTTTCCGTTGCTATATTGTTTAAAAGAAATCGGTGATGTGTTTCTAAATGTTCAGCTTGCCTAGCTCCGACAGTAGGCGCCATCACGACTCCCGATGATGGGAAATCTGGGTCGTGACAAGTTGGTATCAGAGCTCTAGGTTACATAGGTCTCGCTACTCACGGACAAACTTGGTAGAGTCTGAGGGATCGGTACGGAGACGTCTGTATTTATCCCATAGAGGCTACGGAGTTAGGAAAAATCTCACTTTATTCTTTCTTGTCGTGCAGTTTTGTTTCTCAAACACCGGTTGAATTTCTACTCTGCTCTTTCGCAGATGGTGAGAACACGTGCTTCTTCATCTACCACGCCGCATCCGAGGCCCCAACAGCGGCCCCAGTGGCGGAGCCTCAGGTCGGTTTTGAGGAGGAGGTTCCCGTCCCAGCAATTCCGATGGGCCCAGCTCAGGTCCCAGAGGGATTCATAGCCACCGCAGTTTTTCAGGACGCTTTGGTCAGATTGGTGGGCTTTGTGGAGAGAGTCATTCGAGCGGGTTTGCTTCCAGAGGTTCAGGTCGGGAGTGAGGTCACTTTTCAGGAGGCGGACAATGTGAGCCGTAGAGTTGAGGTGGTCCTGCCACAGCGAGGTGGTCATAGGTCGGATAAGAGGCCCCGTCATGCAGGAAGATTCAGTGGTACCTCGTTTGGAGGTAGAGGTGCTTATGGTAGAGGCCATCCTCCCAGGCCCTTTCAGTCAGCTTCCCCTGTCACTCAGGGTGCTTCAGGTGGTCGTTCAGGTCGACCGGGTCAGCCCCAGTTTCCCAAGCTGCAGCGTCCGTGTAGATGTTATGAGTGTGGTGAGTATGGTCATTACAGGAGGGTTTGCCCGAGGTTGAGGGGTGCTCAGCCGCAGAAGACGAGGTCTTGCCATGCTTGCGGTGATCCGAGGCACATTGTCAGATATTGCCCTCGAGTTTATGGCAGCTTCCAGCATCAGAGTTCTCATGTTATGATTCAGGCACCGGGGGTTCCACAGCCTGCCCAGCCAGCTAGGGGCGGTGGCAGAGGTGTTAGAGGTGGAGGTAGAGTTCTTAGAGGTGGAGTTTAGGTCTCCAAAGGTAGGGGCCAGCCAACAGCTAGGCCAGAGGCTGAGTCTTCAGGTGCAGACATTACAGGTACAATTCTGATTTGTATTAGAGATACTTCAGTGCTAATTTACCCTTAGTCTACGTATTCATATGCGTCGTCCTATTTTACACCCTACCTGATTAGGCCCAGTGATGCTTTGGGTATTCCTGTTTATGTATCTACACTAGTGGGTGATTCTATAGTGGTCGATAGAGTCCATCGTTCCTGTGTGGTAGTATTCGAGGGTCTTGAGACCCGTGTTGATCTTTTGCTTCTAGACATGGTTGATTTTGATGTTATATTAGGGATGGAATGGTTGTCCCCGTATTATGCGATCTTGGATTGTCACGCCAAGACCGTGACTTTGGCTTTGCCAGACTTGCCCCGATTGGAGTGGAGAGGGACCCCAGGACATGCCACCCGCGGTGTTATTTCANGCGGGAGTTCCTAGAGGTTTTCCCTTCAGACCTGCCGGGTATGCCGCCCGATAGGGATATTGATTTTCGTATTGATTTGGCTCTAGGCACGCAACCCATTTCTATCCCGCCGTATCGTATGGCCTCGCCAAAGCTAAAAGAGCTAAAGGATCAGTTGCAAGATTTGCCTGAGAAGGGTTTCATCAGGCCTAGTATTTTCTCCTTGGGGTGCGCCAGTCCTATTTGTAAAGAAAAAAGATGGATCGATGAGGGTGTGCATTGACTACCGGCAGCTGAACAAGGTGACGATAAAGAACAAGTATCCACTGTCGAGGATTGATGATTTGTTTGACCAGTTGCAGGGTGCAAAGGTGTTTTCAAAGATAGACTTGAGGTCTGGCTACCATCAGCTGAGGATTAGGGCGTCTGATGTCCCTAAGACAACTTTTCGCACTCGATATGGGCATTTTGAGTTTTTGGTCATATCATTCGGATTTGACCAATGCCCCAGCAGCATTTATAGAGTTGGTGAACCGAGTGTTTAGGCCTTATTTAGACTTGTTCGTGATAGTTTTTATTGATGATATTCTTGTGTACTCCCGCAGTCAGGAGGAGCACGAGCAGCACCTCAAGTGGTTCTTCAGACTCTAAAGGATAGTCAGTTGTATGCCAAGTTCTCGAAGTGCGAGTTCTGGTTGAGTTCAGTTGCATTTCTGGGTCATGTAGTATCAGTAGAGGGCATTTAGGTAGACCCAAAGAAGATTGAGGCAGTCAAGAATTAGCCTCGCCCAGCTTCAGCTACTAAGATTCGGAGTTCCTTGGGATTAGCAGGATATTATCGTCGGTTCGTGGAGGGATTTTCATCTATAGCAGCCTCAATGACCAGGTTGACCCAGAAGGGTGCCCAGTTCAGGTGGTCAGGCGAGTGCGAGGAGAGCTTTCAAAAGCTCAAGAAAGCTCTGAATACGGCACCGATATTAGTTTTGCCCACAGGTTCAGGGCCTTATACAGTTTATTGTGATGCTTCCCGTATTGGGCTTGGTGCAGTATTGATGTAAGATGGCAGGGTCATTACTTATGCTTCGAGGCAGTTTTAAGATTCACGAGAAGAATTACCCAGTTCATGATCTAGAGTTGGCAGCCATTGTTCATGCTTTGAAGATTTGGAGG
>MU725208.1:23725-44934 GCA_026770625.1 Nicotiana glauca
CACTCGTCTGTGGGTGATAGGCAGTGGATACCTTATGCTTGACCCCATACTTTGCAAGGACATTGTTCAACAGTTTATTGCAAAAGTGCAGACCTCCATCACTGATCAACACTCTGGGAGTTCCAAAACGGGTGAAGATGTGCTTCTTGACAAAGCTTACCACTACCTTTGCATTATTAGTAGGGAGATCAATGGCCTCCACCCACTTAGACACATAGTCAACAGCCAACGTCATGATACATAACAATTCTTTTTTCTTGTGCACATGTTTGAATTTGAAAAGCTTTACTTTTTATTCCAAATTAATATTTACTTCGCATTATTTTTCAAACGATATCAACATATTGTACATGTACATATTATTTCTTATAAAGTATTTTATACTTTTATTTTAGTTTTTACATAGCCCCTTGTTCTAAGGTGTCTTACAATGTTACTCTGAGTAGAATTATGTGGCAAGCCACTATCTATCTGACTTAAAAAGGTTCCCTGGTTTCTTGCAATATTCTATTCACAGAGAAACTCAGTGAGAATACCAAAAACTGCCATCTCTAACTGCAACTTTTCTTTAGAAATGGGGCCAATATTTTGTGCCATTTAAGGAGTGGAGGGTCCTTAAGATTGTCTTGTAAGGGTCATCTTTAACCTCCGATAATGCTTGTGGGTAGTACAAGTGCTATGAGCCAAACACACATGGTGGTGACCACATTTTATTAACTCACCACTTACCAGTTGTCCTCGGGGAGGAGGTAGAAGTCCAGCTATGAATTCAGCCGAATTCAATAACTTTTTGCTCAAACATTGTATGTGTAATAATATATTATATATATATATATATATATATATATATATATATATATATATATATATATATATATATATATATGAAGAATAAACTGAAATCACAGTTATTCGCACTTGAAATCATTATTTTAAAATCCAAAATCTATAAAACTGACCTTAATTAGATGTAAAATAAGATCTAGTTCGTAGGGTCAAAGGCACCTTGCTTGAAGCAGTATCACGTGACACTGATTCGTTAAAAAAATTTCTTAATCTGTATATGAATAATATAAATAAACTTAATATATATTGGGTATAAATATATAAAATGACATCGCTTGCCATTACAGTAATTTATTCATTTATTCACTTCGTTAAACATTGACATCGCCTACAAAAATTCTTGCGTACGCCACTGCTAGTACGTTATGGTGTGACTAATGCACTTTTTGATTGTTGAAGGACAAATGAGCGTGGAGCTGGTATTTAGTTTGTACATAATCATTATTTTAAAATCCAAAATCTATAAAATTGATATTATAGCTCTGCCTCTATTGTCCTTAATTAGATGTAAAATAAGATCTAGTAGGCAGGGGCCATAGGCACCTTGCTTGAAGTAGTATTGTGTGACACCGCTTCATCAAAATTTGTTCTCAATCTGCATATATAATAATATAAATAAAATTAAAATATTGGGCAATAAATATAAAAAATGACATCACTTGTTACAGTAATTTATTTATTTATTCACTTTTTCAAATATTGATATCTCTTACTACTAGTATGTTGTGATGTGACTAGTGAGCTTTTTGAGTGTTGAAGGACAAATAAGAGTGGAGCTGGCATTTATATTGTACATAATCATATATAAAAAAAATCTGCTGGCATATTAGCCCACCATATATATATGGAATGAAATGATGGAACAAGCAATAGGGCTCAATTTTCTTAGGCCAGTTAATTTTAGGTTGTGTGTGTATGTGATCTTAGGTTAACTAAAGCCTTTGCAAAAGTGACTATAGGAAGCATATTCTCAAAGTAAAGTACATGCATTTCTGCACAAGGTACAATGACAATTAGCATGACTGACAAAGCATTGCATAACACATTGATCAGTGATCACCATTGAACTAGTCTTGCTTGAGATTAACCATATTTCTTTCCCTGTTTTGTTAAAAAATTACTAGTATTAACACTATATTTTTTTTTGCGTAATAACGGTAAAATATTACCATTAACAATAAATTCAATAAATTTATAGAGCACCTAGGATTACTAGTATTAACACTATTATTGATGAAGTTAATATGCCACACCCACTATCTTTTGTAAGTTGTATACCAGTAAAATCGGCCCCATGGTACATCCCGCAAGATGTACCTATGACCGTTAGAGTATGAAAACGGTCCCATGAAGTCATTCCCCCAAACATCGAATAACTCCACTACCAGAATATTTTGCAGTGGCATCTCGTGCTTCTTGGTGATTGTTCCAGTTCTTTGGCACCTGTCACATATTTTAACAAAGGCATGTGCATCTCTAAATAATTTTGGCCAATAAAAACCTGATTGTAGCACTTTCTGAGCAGTCCTATCTCCACCGTGATGACCCCCGTATGGCGAGGAATGACAGCTCTGGAGTATGGAACTCATTTCTTCCTCAGGAACACACTTCTGCACCAACTGATCTGCACAGAGCCTGTATAAAATGGCTCATCCCACATATAGAGTTTCACATCATGCAAGAACCTTCTTCTATGTCTGGTGTCAATTCTGGTGGTGTCACCCCACTTGCAATAAAGTTCACATAGTCTGCATACCACGGAGCTGTGCTTGAGGTGATTGCCAATAACTGCTCATCAGAAAATGTTTCTTTGATTGCACCCCCTTCAGCCACATGGGTCCGATTTTCTAATCTAGACAAGTGATCAGCCACTTGATTTTCTGTGCCTTTTCGATCTCGGATCTCCAAATCAAACTCTTGCAACAGTAAGACCCACCGAATCAGTCTCGGCTTGGCGTCTTTTTTCTCAAACAGGTACCTAATGGTTGAATGATCTATGTAGACGATGACTTTGGTCCCCACAAGATATGACCGGAACTTGTCAAACGCCCACACCACTGCAAGTAACTCTTTTTCAGTAACGGTGTAATTCATTTGGGCTGGATTCAGGGTCTTGCTCGCATAATAGATGGAGTGAAAGATCTTGTTTCTCTTTTGCCCCAAAACAGCTATAATAGCTAAGTCGCTTGCGTCGCACATCAGTTCAAATGGTTGCTCCCAATCCGGAGCAACTATGATAGGTGCAGTCACCAACCTGCCCTTCAGCTCTTCGAATGCCTTCAGACAGGCATCATCAAATTTGAAAGCAACATCCTTCTCGAGCAACCTGCACAAGGGAGATAAAATTTTCAAAAAATCTTTAATAAAACGACGATAAAAGCCTGCATGACCTAAGAAGATGCGGATGCCTTTGACAGATATTGGTGGAGGCAATTTTTCAATTACTTCCACCTTTGCCGTGTCCACCTGCAAACCATCATTGGACACTTTGTGTCCCAAGACTATACCTTCACGTACCATGAAATGGCACGTTTCCCAGTTTAGCACCAAGTTAGTCTCTTCACACCTAGCAAGTACTTTATCGAGGTTCATTAAGCAGTTATCAAAAGAACATCCAAAAACAGAAAAATCATCCATGAATACTTATACAAACCTCTCGACCATATCAGTAAAAATGGTCATCATACACCTTTGAAAAGTCGCAGGTGCATTGCAAAGACCAAAGGGCATTCTCTTGAACGCATACGTGCCGTAAGGACACGTAAAAGTGGTCTTCTTTTGGTCCTCTGGGGCTATAGAAATCTGATTATACCCAGAGTAACCATCCAAGAAGCAGTAATACTCCTGGCCAGCTAATCTATCCAGCATTTGGTCGATAAAGGGGAGGGGAAAATGGTCTTTCCGGGTGGCATTGTTTAATTTTCTATAGTCAATGCAAATTCTCCACCCTGTAACAGTTCTTGTAGGAATTAAATCATTGTTCTCATTAACTACCACCGTCATCCCCCCTTTCTTGGGTACACATTGGACGGGGCTTACCCATTTACTATCTGAGATAGGAAATACAATACCTGCATCAAGCCACTTAATCACTTCTTTTCTTACCACTTCCTTCATGATTGGGTTGAGTCGGAGTTGTTGCTCAACACTGGGCTTGTGTCCCTCCTCCATGAAAATTTTGTGCATGCAAAAGGCTGGACTAATGCCCTTTATGTCAGAAATGGTCCACCCGATTGCTCGATTGTGCTCACGTAGCACTCTCAACAGCTTTTCTTCCTGCAATTTAGACAAGTCAGAAGAAACAATAACATGTAGAGTGTCAGAGTCTCCCAAATAAGCATATTGTAGGTGCGGTGGGAGAGGTTTAAGCTCCAATTTCGGGGCTTCCTCAATTGACGGCTTTGGAGGAGGTCCCTGTGGCCTGTTTAAAGGTTCAAAGGGATGTGTCCCTTGCATGTACGCACAAGATATATCAATAATGTGCATTATCTCCTCGACCTCCTCATCATTACCCAGGCTATCAAATAACATAAGTGCTTTCTCTAGAGAATCGTCTAGATACACACTTGGATCACGAATTTGTTCATTAACCTCAATAACTGATATCATGGTCAGTTCCTCATAGTGACGGGGTAGTTGGATTGCTTTGTAGACATTGAACACTGCTTCCTCATCATCTACCATCAAGATCATCTTTCCCTCTCTCACTTTGATAGTTGCATCACCAGTAGCTAAGAGGGGTCGCCCTAATATGATTGGGACCAGTTCATCAGCCTCATAATCAAGGATAATGAAATCAGCAGGGAAGATGAATTTCCCAATTTGCAGCAACACATCTTCAATCACCCCTTCAGGGTGTGCTATCGACCTGTCAGCCAGCTGCAACATCACAGTAGTTGGCCTCGGAGCTCCAAGACCCAATTTCCTGAACAACGATAGGGGCATCAGATTTATGCTTGCCCCCAAATCACAAAGAGCACGACCCACATCAATATCACCAATGAGCACAGGAATCATAAAGCTGCCTGAATCCTTAAGCTTTTGAGGAAGCTTATTTTGGACCCTAGCAGTGCACTCCTTAGTAAGTGCAACTATCTCAAATTCAGTTAATCTTCTCTTGTGAGCCACTGTATCTTTAATGTACTTGGCATACTTTGGAATACATCAACAAGTGGAATATTCAATTGAACCTGGCTCAACATAGAGAGAAATTTGCTGAACATGCGATCATCATTCTTTTTCTGCAATCTCTGGGGAAAGGGTGGTGGTGGCCTTGGGGCCTCCACTGACTCCAAAATTTTAGCAGTCTTCTTTGGCTCATTTGTCACTTGAGGGATCAACTCCCCCTCAGGCACGGGCTTATCTTTCCTTTTCTTTGGCACTTCTTCAAGTTCCCTCCCGTTTCTAAGTGTAACTGCATTCACCTGCAGGTTCTTTTCTGTATCACTGGGGAGAGCTCCTGTAGGTCTAGTTTTTTGACTCGTTGCTAACTGCCCCATCTGCCTCTCAAGATTTCTAAAATCGGTCCTAAGCTGCTGATTGTCAATCAACAACTTCTTCAGTAAATCATTTGTGCTCTCTTCCATTTGCTGGGGTGGTTTCTGAGGCTGATTAAAACCCCCTTGTGGTCTGTACTGATTTTGATTCTGCTGATTTCCACCCCATGAGAAATTGGGATGATTCCTATAATTTGGATTGTAGGAATTTCCATATTGTGCATGCTGGTTTGGTGAGCCCCTATTTTGCTGCCCCACATAATAGATAGATTCTGGATTCATGGGGCACATATCACTTGTATGACTGTCGCCACACAGTTCGCAGCAAATAGTCATTTGTTGTACCTGTTGCATGGGTTGTGGCTGCTGCATTGTCATCCTCGTCATCTGATTGGACAGCCTTGCAATTTCAGCTCTCATTGCTGACACTTCGTCGAGCTCAAGTAACCCTGTTGATTTTTGCTTAACTGCCTTTCGTGAGTCACCATCACCTTGCCAGCTATTATCATTTGCAGTGAAAGTATTCAGCAGGAGTTGGATTTCACTGTATGGTTTGGCCATGCAACTACCCCCGCAAGCTGAATCGAGATTCGTCTTTGAAGCTTCATCTAGTCCATCTACAAAAGTGTGATCCAATACCTCGTCTGTCTGGCAATGATGAGGACAGTCTCTGAGCAACTTCTTGTACCTTTCCCATGTTTGACGAAGTTTCTCGCCAGATCGTTGTTCGAACCCAAGAATTTGACTCCTCAGCATCTTTGTCTTCTTGGTGGGAAAGAACTTAATTAAGAACTTCCTTGCCAGATCATCCCATGTGCGGATTGAATTTGCTGGCTCCTTATTCAACCACTCCTTAGCTTCCCCGAGCAGAGAAAAGGGGAAGAGTGTCAACCTGACATAGTCCTTGGAAACGTTCGGATAATTGTAAGTATCCATAATTTCCAGAAAATTCTGAATATGTCTCTGTAGGTCTTCATGAGGTATACCCACAAATTTCCCTATGGACTGGATTAGCTGCACCATATATTGTTTCAGTTCAAAGTGTCCAGTGATATCAGGCTTCACGATAGCCTGAGTCATATTAGCCAGACTGCGTCTTGCGGCTTCAATCACCGCTCGTTCCTCATTACCTTCCATCTCAATTGGCTGTGGTTGAACTACGATGTCCAACTCTCTTTCAATTATGGTTCTAGCGTCCACCTCCCTCCTCAATCTGTGAAATGTTTGTTCAATTTCGGGATCGAGAGGAAGGAGATTGTTTGTGCTTATGCTTCTTCGCATTCAATAGAAAATCCTGTATGAGCACAACCAAAGTGAACTGAACGTTAAAACTTGAATAAACAAATAATAAAAGCTCAATTCAGTCAAGTAGCTAATTTCTAAGTCCCCGGCAATGAGTCATATGCCACGTGTGTAGTTGGAGTCTTGGCAATTTTGAAATCCAAATACTTGAACATGTCAAGTACCTTTTCAATGTAGTGAGACTGTGATAATGCTAGACCTTGTGAAGTCTTGCGAATTCTAATTCCTAAGATCATATCAGCAACTCCTAAGTCTTTCATGTCGAATTTGCTAGCCAACATGCGCTTTGTAGCATTTATATCTGCCAGACTTTTGCTTATTATCAAGATGTCATCAACATATAAACAAACAATGACTTCATGACCTGGAGTATTTTTAATGTAAACACATTTATCACACTCGTTGATTTCAAATCCATTTGCTAACATTGTTTGGTCAAATTTTGCATGCCATTGTTTGGGTGCTTGTTTAAGTCTATAAAGCGACTTAACAAGTTTGCACACTTTCTTTTCTTTACCAGGAACCACAAAACCCTCAAGTTGTTCCATGTAAATTTCTTCCTCCAATTCTTTATTTAGGAAAGCTGTTTTAAAATCCATTTGATGGATTTGAAGACCATACACGGCCGTTAGTGCCACTAACACCCTAATAAATGTTCTCTTTGTTATTGGCGAGTAAGTTTCAAAGTAATCAAGACCTTTTTTGTCTATAACCTTTAACAACAAGTCTTGCCTTATATTTGTCAATAGTGCCATGAACTTTAATTTTCCATTTAAAGATCCATTTCGAAACTAAAGGCTTGTTTCCTGGAAGAAGATCAACCAATTCCCATGTATGATTATCCAAAACTGATTGAATCTCACTATTGACTGCCTCTTTCCAAAATGCTGAATCAGAAAATGACATAGCTGCTTTAAAAGTTTGAGGCTCATTTTCAAGCAAGAATGTCACAAATCTGGTCCAGAGGACGTAGATGTTCTTTGACGTTTGTTATGCCTTGGATCTTCTATACTTGGAGTATTTTCCTTTGGTTCTTCCCGAGGTCGTTTAGGTTTTCACTTAACGACTCGCTTTCAGTTTTATACGGATAGATGTTTTCAAAGAATTCAACATTATCTGATTTCATTACCTTATTAACATGAATCTCGGGATTATCAGATTTATGAACCAAAAATCGACATGCTTTACTATTTGTAGCATATCCAATGAAAATGCAATCTACTATTTTTGGTCCAATTTTAACCCTTTTAGGTAAAGGAACATGTACCTTTGTTAGAAACCCCCACACTTTAAAATATTTCAAGTTGGATTTTCTTCCTTTCCATTTTTTATATGGAATAGATTGCGTTTTGCTGTGGGTTACTTTGTTGAGTATTCGGTTAGCTGTAAGGATGGCTTCCCCCACAAACTCTACGGTAATCCGAAACTTATTAATAAAGAATTCATCATTTCTTTTAATGTGCGATATTTTCTTTCTGCAATTACGTTGGATTGAGGTGTGTAAGGTGCAGTAGTTTGATGGATAATTCCATATTCCCAATGCTAAAAAAAATTTGACGAGTGTCTAGCGTATATAAAATTTTAACTCGTACTCTATCAAATAATAGTATAGAAAGATGTCGAACCCACAGAGATTGGTTTATCTATTCTACAGATGTTTCTTGTTTTAGTTACTATTTGAGAAAATCAAAAAGAGTTGAGTTTTAAATTAACTAACTAAAAATGCACGATTGGAGCAATAGAAAATATTTTGTTTTTCACAAATATAATTAAAAAGTGTTGGGATCCTGACTTCACTTAATATTTTTTATTATATAGTAAATACATTTATTCTTCAACTTTTATTTCTCATAAATGTATAAATGTCTCTCACGATTACATTTATATATTATTACTATAGTTGAACAATTAAGTGCACTCCTCTCGGTTATACAAATTAATTGCAAAAATGGTAATATTAAAGAACCAGAAATATATACTTGATCTAAAGCATGCTCTTTTTTAGTAAGTCCCTTTCGGTTACCCTACTTGTTATAACTGATTACTACAATATTCGCCTCTTTTGATTACAAATAAGTGTAGAACCAATTTTAACATATAAGAGCTAGATGTTACTAAATATAGGTTAACATCTATCAATACCAAAATTAACTATTACCTCTTCTGCCTCTTTCGATTACAGAATTAGTAAGAAGTTAATATGTAGTACCAAATAGATAGAAGTTAACAAATTAAATAACACCCAACTATAAAGCAGATAAAATTTAAATAAATAGCTTCAACTCAAGTATGTGAAATTGAAGAATAATATCTACTATTATATAAAAATATTAAGATCCGCCATTTTTCCAACAAAAGAAAAGTTACTCCATATTGGAGCCAATACTGACAACGGAAATAATCTTGCCCATTAAATAAAAAAATAGAAAGAAATATTCAAGAAAATAATTCCCCCTATTTAATTAAAAATAGGAACTAGAATAATTTCTAATACTACAATTTATTCGGAACTAGAAATGAAGCCAATGTAATGGCTAAAAGATGAAACAGAAGCAAAACTAAAGAACAAAGAGAAAGGAAAAACTTTCTGCTCAATATTCACTTCTCCGATTTTTCCTCCCTTCCTCGATTACGAACGATGCCTCTTTATAGGCAAGCCATGACAAGGTTTTCAACTATCTTCTGGATATGAACTTGTCATGGCTGGTTGTTCCTTGTTATGCTTGGTTATGAGCTTCTTTGGTTATGGATCGGTTATAGTTTGTTGTAGCCGGTTGTGAGTCGGTTATAGTTTGTTGTAGCCGGTTGTGAGTCGGTTGTCCTTTGTCATGGCAAATCACGTCTTTCTTTAGCACCATATTTTACTCTGCTTTAGCTTGTCTATTTGTTTAATTTTTCCTCTGTAATCTTCTCGTTCCCGGACCAATACTTCTTTAACCTTTCCTGCATAATTTAGACAAAGTATGAAAGAATATGATAATTTTTTTTTTGTGTTTTTTCAAAGAAATTATATATTAAAAATCAAGTAAAATACACTTATCAAATTCTCCCATGCTTGAATATTTGCTCGTCCTCGAGCAAATAAAATAACTAAACATATTAGCTAAATAATTTAACCAAAATCATGAGACCTTTCGCCAAATAAAAAGTAACTAAGACCAATTCACAAGTTCAGACAACTTTTAACCGTACTTATATTCACCTATTGAGAACTGAAATCATAATATTTCTTAATCCCTAGTGTGTCTCACCAAATGAAGAGAGATGCCCATATATCACACAATATATAGAGTAGAACAAAGAAGTGCATAGATAGAAAAATTCACTCTCTCTCAACAAAGAAGTACCTCAAGCTACTGGAAATTGCCATAGGCTTGACTATCATGTGGTTCTCCACTAATGTATGAGTCTTTGAGTCGAGATCATGTATGACTTTTGCGAGGTTGTAATGTAGGTTTAGGGATAAGTATGTATATATAGATAATAGTGACTTAAATTCCCTATGGGCACTACACTTTATTTTATCACTTAAGCACAATTGTCTTTGCTATGATTTAAACAATAACCTCTATTTTGTTTCATCCCTTTCATATTTTTTTTTGACGGAGATGCCGACATTTCTTTGTTGCTATCCTCTCCCTTTTTCTTCTCTCTCTCTCTCTCTCTCTCTCTTTAAGAATTTCATAAGCAACTTTCTTTTTTAGTTTTCATAGCAACATCTTAAAAGATTGACAACCTCAAACAATTATTATTTCACCAATTACTTTCATAATTACACCTCACGTCTAGATTTTTACATTTAGATCAACTCTTAAAGTGCCCAAAAGGGAATTGGGTGAAAAAAGAACAAGTCATAACAACAAACAGGCTAAGGGTTAAAGCTTGGTGATCAACAAAATAGGAGATAATTTATTTAGGCTCAACTGGGCTAACTAGGGATTTAAGGTAGGTCAATTTAGGTTATGGCTCAACAAAGAAGGCCTACGTTCATTTCTTAACTCAAAGATCTACCTAGAATTTTGCCTCAACAAAGAAGGCCTACGTTTGCATGGTATTCCAGTTTCTATCATCTCAGACAGAGGTACTCAGTTTACATCGCGGTTCTGGAGAGCCGTGCAGCAGGAGTTAGGCACTCGAGTGGAGTTGAGCACGGCATTTCACCCCCATACGGACGGACAGTCCGAGCGCACTATTCAGATTCTAGAGGATATGCTCCGTACGTGTGTGATTGAGTTTGGAGGGTCATGGGATCATTTCCTGCCACTGGCGGAGTTTGCTTATAACAATAGTTATCAGTCCAACATTCAGATGGCGCCGTATGAAGCTTTATATGGACGGAGGTGTAGATCTCCGGTGGGTTGGTTTGAGCTGGGTGAGGCCATGCTATTGGGCACAGAGATGGTCCAGGATGCAATGGAGAAGGTTAAGGTGATTCAGGATAGACTCCGTGTAGCCCAGTCCAGACAGAAGAGTTACGTGGACAAGAAGGTCCGTGATGTTGCATATATGGTTGGTGAGCGGGTTCTGCTTCGGGTCTCGCCTATGAAGGGCGTCTTGAGGTTTGGGAAGAAAGGAAAGCTGAGTCTGAGGTTTATTGGTCTTTTTGAGATCTTGAGGCGAGTTGGGGAGGTTGCTTATAAGCTTGGCTTACCTCCCAGCCTAGTTGGAGTTCATCCGATATTTCATGTTTTGATGCTCCGGAGATATCACGGTGATCCGTTGCACGTGTTGGATTTCAGTTCAGTCCAGTTGGACAAGGATCTATCCTATGTTGAGGAGCCAGTGGCTATTTTGGATAGGCAGATCAGAAAGTTGAGGTCAAAGAACAGTGAAGGTGCAGTGGTGGGGTCAGCCGGCCGAGGAGGCAACTTGGGAGGCCGAGCAGGATATGCGCAGCCAGTACCCTCATCTTTTTACTACTTCAGATATGTTCTCTATGCTCATTCGAGGACGAACGAATGTTTAAGTGTAGGAGGATGTAATGACCCGGCTGGTCGTTTTTAGAATTTACGCCCCGATCCACCATTAACTGCTTCCCCTAAGTTCATTTCTGCTATTTTGATTTTCCGAGACGTTCGATGTTAGGATTCGGAGTGTTTTGGGATACTTAGTCCCTAAATGAGAGCTTAAGAGTTGAAAAATGGCCCGTAATCAAAACAGTGTGAAGACGACCTCAAAATGGAAATCCGACAGTTCAGTTAGCTCCGTTAGGTGATTTCGGGGTTGGGAGTGTGTTCGGAATGTATCTTGGAGGTTCCTAGCTCATTTAGGCTTGAAATGCCGAAGTTTGAATTTTTAAAGTTTCTTGTCCGATAGTGAGTTTTTGATCCGAGGGTCGGATTTGAATTTTGGAAGTTGCAGAAGCTCTGTCATGTCATTTAGGATGTGTGTGCAAAATTTCAAGTCATTCGGACGAGGTTCGGGTAGGTTTTTGTCCGAAAGCGTATTTTGATAGAATTTGAAGTTCTTAGGCTTGAATCTTTGATTTAATCGAGCTTCCGGTGTTGTTTTAGGTGTTTTAAGGATTGGCACAACTTTGAATAAGGTATTAGGTAGTATTGGTGCTTTTGGTTGAGGTCCCGGGGACCTCGGGATGATTCCGGGTTGTTGACGGAAGATTTTGAAGTTGGATGAATAGCTGAAGGATTCTGTCATCTGGTATTTTTGCTTCTGCGGTTTGGGAATCGCAGAAGCAGAGCTGCAGAAGCGGCTTCTTCATCGCAAAAGCGAGTTTGGCCTTCCCCTCGTAAACCGCAAAAGCGGTCACCTTTTCCGCAGTAGCGGAGCCACAGAAGCGGCTATTTGGTCGCAGAAGCGACTCGTGCCTTTTCCTCAAAAGCCGCAGAAGCGGCTAAATCATCGCATAAGCGGAGCCGCAGAAGCGGCCCAGCTATCACAGGTACGACCGCAGCCCTTTTAATGAAAATCACAGGAGCGGTTGGTTTCCACTTAAGCGAGACCGCAGAAGCATTCCCTTGTCCGCAGAAGCGGAAATGACTGTTCAGAAATATCAACTTCGAGGGTTTAATTTCATAAGTTTGAAAATCGATTGAGAGCACGGGAGAAGGCGATTTTGAGTGGGTTTTGAAGAAAAAATCATTGGGTAACATTTCTTTGATCCCTTTTCTTTATATTTCATCATTATATAACGAAATACATCATTGGAATTCGAATTTAGGATCAAAAATTGGTTAATTTGGGTTAAAACTTCATAGACCAAACTATTGGGTTTTGAGGGGGAATTTGACCTCCGATTTGGGAGATTTTTTATATGGTTAGACTCGTGAGAGCACGAGGGTTCTGAAAATATGAAAATTATTCGATTCCGATACGTTGGTTGGAGGGGCATTTTGGTCATTTTATCTATTTTCGCACCCTAGCTTTAACTTTAATAGTGGAATCAGTTGTTTGCAATATTATTTACGATGTGTAATTGAATTGAATAGATTTGGCCATTTGGAGTCGGATACTCGTGGCAAAGGCGGGGTTTCTAGTGATACTGAGCCGGTTCGAGGTAAGTAGCTTGTCTAACCTTGTGTGGGGGACCTTTCCCCTTAGAATTTTTTTCTTGATATTTGGAGTGCCTTGTACGTGAGGTGAAGAGCGTGTACTTGAGCCAATTGATGAAAAATCCGAATTCACTTAAGTTGTTGATATTTAGCTTTCTTTCTTACTTGTTTTATCCTACCTGAAAATTTATACTTGTGTTATATTAGGAAAGCATGTTTAGCTGACTTAATTGCCTAATTGTTTAAGTTGATTACATCGTACTACGTGAAACATGCTAGGCGAGTTCTATCTGTTGTTCTGTCTTTCGTACTTTATTCCTTTATTTGTTTCTGGCTGTGATTGCGCATTTACATTGGGACTACGGATGTGGGATTTCGGTAGCTCCCCCCTCCCCCTTATTTGTTTACTTTGGGACTACGGGTTCGATTCCCGGGAGATCCCCCTGCACTTTTATTTTGGGACTACGGGACGGTATCCCGGGAGATCCCCCTGCACATTGATGATTGGACTACGGGATGGTATTCCGGGAGATCTTTTGGTATTGGTACGAGATTTGGACTACGGGACGGTACCCCGAGAGATCCAATGGACAGTTGAGGAAAGGGCTACGGGACGGTATCCTGGGAGACCCTCATTGGTACTTGATATTGAGCTGTGTTTACTCTGTGTTTCTGCTCTACCCTTGTAGTTATTATTATTTCGTTGATTTGTCTTATTACAATGCGGCGTTTATTATTTTTGTCAGATTTCCACACTGTTAATTATTGCGACTATTATATTTTTGGGTCAGTATGGCCCTGACCTTTCCTCGTCACTACCCAACCGAGGTTAGGCTTGGCACTTATTGAGTACAGCCGTGGTGTACTCATGCTCTTCCTGCGCATATTTTTTTCATGTGAAGATCATACAGGTACCTCTACTCAGGCGCTATCAGTGAAGCAGGAGGACCACGGGGACTTCGAGGTAGTTCTGCTGCGTCCGCAGACCAACGAGTCTCCCTCTTACTTTACCTTTAGTATTTAGTTTCCGTTCTTCTGGTTGTTAGACATTCTGGTGTTGGGAGCCTTTACTATACATTTCTATAGCCTGTGTTGTCCGTGAGTTTCCGGATCTTTGGGAATAATGCTAGACTTATGTTATTGAGTAGTACATGCCGAGTGGCACCCAGTACAGTTTTTCTTCTAGTTATTTAATTTGATTTACTCTATTTTTCGCAATTATTATATTTTCCGCAATATTTGGCTTACCTGGTCGGGGAGACTAGGTGCCATCACGACATGTTCACGATCGGTGAACTAGGGTCGTGACATCTTCAAACCAATCTGACACATTCAAAATTAATAAATGGTGAAGTTTTTAATCTTCAAACTGAGTAACATCTGATACAACTAGATCTAATAAATGGTGAAGTTTTTAATCTTCAAACCGATTAATATATGACACAATCAAATTTAATAAACGGTAAAGTTTTTATTCTTCAAACCGAATAATAAATTGGAGTAGAATATCACTAAGATTTTAATCTCCAAAACGAATATATAGTCACTTAGACTTTAATTTTTAACAAATGAGTAGAAAGTCACGAAGACTTTAATCTCAATGAACGAGTAGAAAATCACACAGATTTTGATCTCGAAGCAGGACTAGAAAATCACGAAGATTTTATTCTTCATAACAGGTTTAGAAAATCATGAGAATTTTAATTCCCTTTCCAAATGATTTTTCAACTAAACCATTATAACACTTAAACAGTTTCAACTTTTTCTATAATCAAACACATATATGTTCATCTTTACATATATTAAGATCTCAAGAATATTTTCAAGTATTAGGTGTAGGTCTAACTCATATCTTACAACCTTGAAATAACTTTTTCACATAATTTCAAGCATGCTACCAAAGTTATATACCAAAATATATAACTAATATAACCTTAGTTATTCTTAATTAATTTGCATGCAAGACACAATATATATTTAAGATCACCACATAATGAACATCTACTCTAACATTTATAGAAACTAAATTTCATAAATCACAAAGAGTAGAAAGTTAATTAAAAATTAGTCAAGTAAAGAAATCATAACCCAATTTTTTTATTGCCATCAAGCCGTTTCAATTTTCCAGCAAAGTTACGATGCATCAGATTCCTCATTGTCAAACGCCGCTTGCGGCTTCTGCAATTGCTGGGTCTAAAAGTAAGTTATTACAAATTCCTTTGAAGTATCTTATCTGGTGTTTGATTTCTTTTTCTTGATAATATGACTTATTCCAAGAATGACGCGGAATAACATCTTGTCAAATGGGACAAATGAATTAGTTATTGAAGGCATTGCACCGTCATTCTTTGTGATTCTGTCAATTATTATCCAACTCTTCTCTTTTATGAATGGCTTCAAGAGATATATTATACCACTGGATAAGAGTGACCTCTAGGCAGCACAAAACCTTGTTATAAAGCCATAAAATATTTGCGAAGAGCAACTGCTTGTTAAAAATATATAACATAAAACCCAGAATATGTCTATTTTTGTAGCCACCAGAAACGCAAATTATTTAATGGCATCTGTGTCCTATAATGCAAAAGTGCATTCTTCAAACCAGACAAACAACCATCACACATGCATGTGAGTCTAACCTGACGCCGCAGTGAACTTGCATATTTCATTCCTATATCTCCAAAAAGTGCCACAAACCAATTGCAAACTTTCCGTATTTTCTCGTTCTTGTTTAATCTCCAATCAATAGAATACAGATTATAATAAATTAATTTTCTTAAGATTGTTATAAATCTGTGTTACTGTAAATAAATTAAATAATAATCTTTGTGAAAATAAAAATAGAAAGTTAGTATAAAATAAAATTCCGAAAACAGTAAACTTCTTCAAAAATAAATTTTGAAAACGTTGTAGGAACCAATCGAGCTCACTGAATACACGGTGTGTCCTTAAGAAAATTATTCCCCTCAAGTACCCGAGGTTGTGGAATATATCCTCCCAGGATAGAATGATTTAACTCACCAGTGTATCGGCTAACCACTCGATGGTCGTAGAACATACTGGAATATTTTGTGCAGAAGAAGAAGAAGATTCAGAAAATTTAGTAGGTAAATATTCTGGGATTTGAAGGTCTATTTATAGCCAACTTGGTGATGTTTCTGAAGAGGTTTACAACCTTTCAGAATAGTCATGGATGTTGGAACAGGTGTGACCCTCTGAAAAGGTTTGCAACCTTTCAGAACAGTCATGGCTATTGGAACAGGTGTGATCCTCTGAAGAGGTTTGCAACCTTCCAGAATAGTCATGGCTGTTGGAATTTTTGCGGGAAATTTAAAATAAATTTAAATTAATCCGGGAAAGAAAAACGGGCTAGACCGGACCGGGTCGCGGGTCATCCCTCCATTTCTTTTCCCACCATTTTCCATTCATACCTCTTTTATTATTTATTTATTAAATAACAAATCCAACACATACGAACTGCCCCTCAGACACAATAACATCAAATTAGCCCCTCGGGCAATATCACAGAATAATACTAGCCTTTTGGGCTATATATCATGTCACAATGAGTACCTGCGCTCACTGGGGGTGTGCAGACTCCTGGAGGGGCCCCTTACGGCCCAAGTGCAATATCAAGCCATCTCGTGGCATCATAAACATGCTCTCGGCCTCATATTAATATCAAGCCACATCGGCGTACAATCTCAGGTCCTCGACCTCATTATGATAATTAGTGTATCACTGATGCGGCGTGCAGTCCGATCCAAAAGTATCCTCACAATACATGTAATCGGCCTTACTCAGTCAGAATCTCATAAGCCCTTCAGACAATAGTAAAAATATGCAGCTCGGCTCAAAATATCTTTAAAATATCATTTAAGGTTTCTAAAACGGATTAACATAGCTAAGTTTTGAAAACATTGAAATATCTGGCATGACTGAGCATAAGTATGAAATCAAATAGTAAGAAAAATATCATTAACGATCCCCTAAGAGTTAAAACAGTTGGCACGAAGCTCAAATATGGTATTTAACCCAAAGTATAATAATATCAAACAATTAACTACCAAATATACAGAAAAATAGTCATTCGGGATGGACTAAGTCACAATCCCCAACGGTGCATGACCCCACACTCGCCATCTAGTATGTGTGTCACCTCAACACAGCCAAACATTGTGTAATTCGGGATTTTATACCCTCAGAACGACATTTAAAATCATTACTCACCTTGAACTAGCCCGAAAAGCTACTCTGCAACACGTTTGTCTCTCGAACCAATTTCTGAGTGATCCAAATCTACCGAGTTCAGATTCTTACCATCAAATTATGCTAAACGAATGAATTCCAATTAAAAAATATTAATTTTAAGCGCAAAACCTGAAATCAGTCAAAATCCGACCCCTAGGCCCGCGTCCCATAACTGGACAAACTTTATAGCAAAATGTTTGTCATCATCTCACGAATCCGTACATATAAAGAACTAGAAAATCGGAGTTCGTCTGGCTCCTCAAATCATCCCTAGAAGGTCTCATAATCTCAAGCCCTAACTCCACCGCTTTCTACTGATTTTCATGAATTAAACACTGATACGTTGTTCCTTAATCACAAATAATCGAGTTTTATGGTCCAAAATCCTTACTTCAATGAAGAACAATGATTTCCTCTCTTCAAAATCGCCTCAAAGCTCTTTTCCCGTTCAAAAAATGGTGTAAAAGGGTTTAATGGTCGCGGAGAGTTTATTTAAATATTGCTCACGCGTTTTACTGTTCACCCGATTACTATCCGCCAGAGATACTGTTCATCCGAGTTACTATTCACCCGAGTTACTGTTCATGCTGCCGTGGAAAAAATGCAGCAGCTTTTCTTCTAGTCTAAATTGATCCGTTAACCTTTTGAGATCCACCCGAGGTCCTCGAAAATCTCAACAAATATACCAACCCGTCCCATAACATCATTCGAACTTAGTCGAGCCTTCGAAACACCAAAAACAACATCAAAACACCAAAATCACATCAAATTCAAGCCTATGAACTTTGAAATTCCTAAATTCCACCAACGACGCCGAAACTATCCAAAACAACTCCGATTGATCTGAAATTTTGCAGGCATATCCAAAATGACATTATGAACCTGTTTCAACTGTCGAAAATTCTATTTCGGCCCCCATAGCCTATTTTCCATTTCCGACCGAAAATCACCAAAAACTAACTTTCGCCAATTCAAGCATAATTCTACACCGGACATCACAAAAATATTTCGGACACACTCCTAAGTCCCAAATCACCTAATGAAACTATCCGAGCCATAAAATCCGCATTCCGAGGTCGTTTACAAAGAAGTCAACTCTAGGTTGTCTTTTCTAGCTCTAAAGCTACTTTTAGATACTAAGTGTCTCAAACCTTATCAAAACCATTCCGGATTCGATCCGACCAATTCGATACCACATAACACGGATAAACTAAGCATAAAGAAGCAGAAATGGAGAAAAACAGAGCGATAACTCATGAGACGACTGACTGGGTCGTCACATATTTATATAACAGAGTACCCAAATGATAAGCTTCTTTAGGAGGCTTATATCCAATAAAGTACCAAATAGATAAATATATTTACGATGGAGTCATATTTACAACGAATATTAAATGAACATCCATAATATAATATATATTTATAACAAGAACGAGGTTAAGCATATTTACCCTCTAGGATATTCATGGTATCTTCTTAAAGTTCCATCACATTACTATAATATTATTTCCTTTTTTAGACGCTTACTTATTTTATTTTGTTTCTAGACTCTTCGAAACCTAAGATTCTATTTTAGTGTACCATAGATCACTAATACAAATTATTACATTAATTAATCAGTATGAATTAATAGTTGTTGCCTGTTAGATCTGTTTAATTAAGTCTCGTCGTTAGAAGTATTTTATTCATATAGATCAGGAGGACCACTTATAATTAGTTTATTTTCTTCAGATCAATTATTGAAAATACACTCAAACAGTCAATTAATGATTAATTAATTTTTTAAACAATATTGTCTCACATCTATAACAACTAGGATTAATATCAAGATATTTTATTGAATTTAAATTTTATGCATCAACGAAAAAAAATATTTATACAATTATTATTGATAATAACCGTTAACCTGATAAAAATAAAAACTAACCTAATTTACATAATAAGTTAAAATTTACTAATAGTAAGCATTGTCTACATAAGTGGCGGGCACACATTATAGGTCGAGGGGTCACTTCCTCACTGGCATATGAAAATTTCGGCAAAAAGTTTGATGTATGAATGCAAATTTCTTCCGGAGATAGTCAGATATTAGCATAGGTCATTGTGTCAATTATTACGAGCAGCGATAAATTTATATTAAATATTGCCGATTTCTAGTCCGACTGTGGTCTACATATATAATTTATAATCCTATTTTTTATTTTTTAAATTTAAAGTCATAGCCTAAATTTACACGGCTCTTCATCTAGTTATTCATTAATTTACTTAATTTGCATGTCTTGATTCTTATTGGATCTAGTGGGCAGCAACATGCATGCATATGTACAGTTCATATATACTGTTCTTAGTATGGAAATACAGATCCTTTTTTGTCTTTTCGAATACAGAAACGGTAGAAAACAACGTTTCCATTACTATCTTTTAAAAAAAAAAAAAATTAAAGTTGTTGAATGTGAAAGGGGTAGGGATAGTTTACAGAATCAAACAAAAGCCATTTTGTTTGACTAGACATATGCTGCAGAAGAACTGAAGAATATATATATATATATATATATATATATATACACGGAAAAAGGACCAAATATACTCCTTTACTTTCAAATATTGTTTACATGTACCCTTTATTATACTATTGGGTTATTCATACCTCTACCGTCATACTATTGGATTATCTATATCCCTATTGTCACACTTCTTTTTGGCGCGTACCGTACCCCGGGGGGTAAATGCAAGGGAGTTTTTTCATTTAAAGTGACAATATTCGAAATGAGATTATTTTGTTTATTTCAGTGTCGCCACTTGGAATAAATTATGGTGTCCCAAGTCACCGATTTATTTAAATCCCAAATCGAGGAAATTTCGACTTTCCAAATGAAGTCTGCGAACCAGAAATTCTAAGTAAGGAATTCTGTTGACCCGAAGGAAGATATTAGGCACCCCCGGATCCCGTGGTTCTAGCACGGTCGCTTAAACTATTGTAAATGGTAAAAATATCTGATTTTAATACGTGTTATGAATTATGAGCTTTTAATCAGTTCTAAACGCTTTCATTAAATTAAAACTATACATTTAAATATTTGAGAAAACGGGCCTAATCTCGATCTGGACCCAGTAAAGTTTCAATTCTCATAAAATGAATGTCGATGAAGTTGTTTCAAAATTATGCTACCCGAAGGGACTAATGAATGACGTGTGATCCTGATTTATCCTAGTCATGACTTTTACACAAGCATACGACGTTCAAGCGAAATTAGATATGGTCATGGTTACCCTACGTTTTCAGATTGATACTAGCTCAAATTGAATCCATCCCAACGGCTTAACGCCACTTATACAAATATGATACAGAGATGTTGACTCACTATTGAATTACTTCCTAGTCGGGTACATGATGCAACAATTAGGGAAATAACTATAACATTATCGTGAAACCCGTTTTAATGAATGCACTGCGAGAATTATCTACTCCTAATAGTCAAATATCAATAGTTAAATACACATCAAGTTATTGGATTAGTTCCTAACATAGAGATGTACTCGAGTTATATGCATTTGAACTAACAGTTAATCGAACCAACCATGCTTCCAATGTTCTAAATTAATAGTACAAAATTCCATTGTAATCTAAAACAGTCCTATTTTAGTTATAACAATCCAAACATAACAAAATTTATTCCAATTCTGGTTCCGACAGTAGAGCTTAAAACTTTATCTCATTTCATTGTCAAACGAGGAAAGCCATGTCACAACAGTCTGAGAAATGTGTACCTGGAACTTCAACAACAGAAATGAAGAAGGAGGAGAT
>MU725212.1:3310-23520 GCA_026770625.1 Nicotiana glauca
TTTTCTATTTTATGTTTATTTTATTATTTTCTGAAGTAATTTATTTATTTATTTCATCCTATCATATTATTATATTTTTTATTTAATTTTCCTATT
This sequence comes from Nicotiana glauca, assembly GCA_026770625.1. NCBI lineage: Eukaryota > Viridiplantae > Streptophyta > Magnoliopsida > Solanales > Solanaceae > Nicotiana > Nicotiana glauca. The sequence goes on from MU725212.1 coordinate 3,407, forward strand.
ATTTGTTCTACCATTTTTGATGTTTTCCTAATTAATTCCCTTTTATTTTTAATTCTTGAATTCTTTACTTGGGGTAAAAAATCACGTGCTCACATGTCTTACCTACCTTTCCAACCCCAATAATGTCACAGTTCTTCCTATTTCCAAAGGATACATTACCTCCTTTTAAGTCTTCAAGTGAAAGGAACAGGTTCTTACTTCCAGTCATATGTTTTGAGCAACCATTATCCATGTACCATATTTGGCTACTTCCCTTTACTTGGACCAGCAAAACAAAATAAGGGGTTAGTCTTAGGAACCCAAACTAGTTTGGGTCCCTTTATATATGCAAAAGATTGAATTAAATTCCTTTTGGCCCATCCAGGCAACCTATTTTTCTCTTGAACAAAGGTTTTGATTTTTTGACTGGCCTTTTCCTTTCCATTACATTAACTTTTGTAATGACCAGTCTTGCCACAGTGTGTGCAGATTTTGTTTTTAGGAAATGTGATGTACTTGCTTTTGGGATCCGACTTAGGTGTTGGGGTCCCATAGCCAAGTCCTCTCTTGTTGCTACTGTCGTGCGCTTATAGTCAGGATAGTGCATCAGAAAACTGATTCCATTTGCAAGTTCTGTCTAATTAATGCTTTACCTTGCCTAGGTCTTCTTTTAAGACTCTTATCTGCTCATCTTTCTTGCACAATTCATCCTTCATTTTTCCTAGATTTTCTTCTAAGGTGATATGTGTGTGATCAGCCTTCTTCTTACTTGTTCTGAAATTTAGTTTAAATTTTTAGACCTAAGTTCTAAGATACTAGTGTCAAGCTCAAGAACTTGGTTCTTCAACTCAGTATTTTTACTATGACTCTCACTAGCCCTAGATTCCGTATATTGGCACTTGGCTTTTAAGATCACACACTTCCTAGATAGTTGTTCCGTCTCATTGTTTATTGTAAGGCCCCGTGAAAATTTGTGCCCATAACCAAGTAAATTGTAGCATCAAGTTCCGAATATATGTTAGGAATGTGTAAATTTCTTTGCAGCGAGCAAGCTCATTGCAATTCAGACCCTTTGTACTGATCTAATCATTTAAAAACCAAAGAATCAAAGTTTTCCAGAAAACTGCTATTATGCAATCGAGAATACGGTCGCAAATCAAGCATACGAACTACATTTCTATCGTAAAGTGAGTGAGTGTGTTAGTCAAATTTAAGGTAAAAATGCAGTCGATTATGCGATCGCAAAACTAATATGCGGAGCGCATAGTCGTGCACAATCATCTTGGAATTTTGCAAAGGGAAAGTATGCGGTGCAATATGCGACCGCATAATGGGTATGCGGACCGAATTTCTACTGTAAACTCAGATAGTAGGATTAGATTTTTGGAGCACTTTTGCGGTCCATTCTACGGACAGCATTTCATCTTTGCGATCGCAAATGCGATCGCATACCTTACTCGGGGCTCCTATTTTTCTAAAATTTAAACCTAACCCCTTCTTCAATAAAACAACCCAACCTTTCATTTTAACGTATTTTCTGAAAAAACTAGAGAGAGGAAGAGAAAATTCTTGAGAGAGGAAGTCTTGCATTCATCGATTTGATTCTTCAAAGTCACCTGGACCGGAAAATTTCAAGTAATTGTCTTCATCTCCATTCTTGCAAGTAAAATCCCCAACCCTTTTTTATTGGTTTTCATGTTTAAACATAAAGAGGGATTCTCATGCATTGATTCTTGAAAATAAAGGTTGAAACCGTACATGCATGTCTTTTAAAACCTAGGGAAATTGGGTAGAAGTAAAGGTTTTCAAAAGAAGGATTGATAACCTAAATAAGTTGGGGTAGTAATTGTGAACTTCAATTCTAAGATATATATGTTAACTTGTGAACTAGATTGATGGTAGTAGGCTGTTGGTGAATTGAAAGTAAAAGTAATAAGGGTAATTCAACTCTAGGTATGTATGGCTAACTTTAACCTTTGTGAAGTCACCTTTTTGGTGTATGAGTAATTGGTATGTGGACTATTTGTAAATTCTTGTGATTAATGTGCCTTGAATATTGTTGGTTAAATCTTCCGATATGATGGTGCAAGTAAATGGCAACAAAACAAATGTGTGTGTGAATGTGTGTATGTGGTAGGTGTTGTGTAACAAATGATAGAAAGAAATTGTAATTGATGTAATTGAAATAACTGTGGTAATGTCATATGTGTCTTGTTGTGGGAAATTGTCATTGTGACTTAAATTGTATGTGAGCTATTGTATATAATGGAAATATTATGGATGGTTATGGAAATTCTTTGTGAATTGTGGTTGCTCGGTGCGATCAGGTTGCGCGCTACAACATGAAGTAGTAAGGTATGGGTTGTGGTGATAAGGATGGCCGAGGTAATAAGGGTGGCCGAGGTAATAAGGGTGGAAAGTGATCTTAATCACTATTGAAATGAAAATATGCGAAAGTTGTCAAGTCATCGATGTGATGAAATAATGTTGAAAGGGAAAAGGAGAGATTCTGAAACTTGTTTGGCTTTGGTTGTTCCTTTCATGTGCATTTGACTATGGATTCTATTACTTTTTGTTATCTGTGTATTGATTGATTTTACTTGGGATAAACTTTGTTCATACATACCAGTACAATTCAAAAGTACTAACGTCCCTTTTGTCGGGAAAGCTACATTCGTGTTATGATTGTAGGTGGTTCTGTAGCAGGTACTCCAGTCCATCCAGTCCACCGATAGTAGCACTCCCTCACTTCTCGTAAGCTAAATTGGTGAGCCCCTTTCCTTTCGAGGCCCTGCGTGGCTCATGCTGCTTTTATTCCGGAGTCGTTTTTTGGTATTTGTGTAAGGTATAGTCGGAGCCTTGCTACCGGCAAGTATTGTATCACCTTTTTGTATCAGTAGAGGATCCGTAGACAGGAAATGGGGGTTTTGAACTTATGTAAATATGTATTTTTTTTGTTGGGAGATGTAAGTTGTAAACCACGCTAAGTAACCATGTATGTTATGTATGTTTTGCAAAAAGGTGTCTAAATTATAAATGGCCATTTCCATGGATTAATAAGTAATGAAAACATGGGGTAACATGTGGGATAGGAAAGGCACCCAAGTCCGCTTGACTGGGGCTACCCGGTCGAGCGCCATCATGTCCCTCAGTTTTGGGGCGGGACAAACTTGGTATCAGAGCCTAAGGTTTTAGAAGAGTCCTAGGATGTCTCTAAGTCGTGTCTGGTAGACCCTTCTTATCGGTGTGTTGTCGACCACATCTATAAGTAGGGGGCTACATGGACATTTAGGAAATTACCCTCTGCTTTGTTATTCTATATCACGTGGTGAAGTGAAAAGTGAAAGTATTTATGTCTAACTCATGCTCTGTTCCGAATTTTTCAGTAATGCCACCTAAGAAGAGGCTAGGCTCGGCCTTGGGGCCAATGCCACCCCAAGTGAGGCTATGAATCATATACCTGATGTTGTGGGTGAGAGTGACTCCCCGGTCTTGAATCTGCCTGGCCCGTCTATCCCAGACCAAAGTGTTCTTCTTCCTACTGTGGCAGAGGATGCTACTATCCCTCCCGTCGATACTCCTAATTCTGATGCAGTTCCAGCTTTCGCTCCTGGGATTCCTGATGGGGAACTTAGAGGACCCGTCCATATGTTGACCCAGTTAGTGGTTGCTCAGGCCTAGAGATCTCATAATGCCCCTACGTCCTCCAGCAGACAGGGAGATTCCGCCAGCTCAAGAGTCAACCAGTTTCTGCGGTTGGCCCCTCCAGAGTTCACAGGCACAGACCCAGAGACTAATCTGCAGGATTTCCTTGATGAAATGTATAAGACCCTTCGAGTAATGAAGGCTTCAGAGATGGAGGGAGTTGAGTTGGCTTCATACAGATTGAATGGAGCAGCGTATTAGTGGTTCGAGATGTGGGAGGATTCCCGTGGGGAAGAAGACCTCTAGCTAGATGGGATGAGTTTGTAGATGCATCTATGGACCATTTATTGCATGCTAAGAAAATGGAAACCCGTGCCACTGAGTTTGAGGTCTTCAAGCAGGGCAGTATGAGTGTTTGGGAGTACCACATGGAGTTTGTGAGATTGTCCAAGTATGCTCCTCAGTTAGTGTCGACCATGGATGCTCGAGTTCGGCAATTCGTTCAGGGTCTTAGTCCTTTGGTGGTGAATGAGGCTGCTACAGCAGCCTTGCACTCGGATATGAATTATAGAAAGATTGTGGGATTTGCTCAGGCCTTAGAGTCTAAAAAGCTGAAGATACGGGCGGAAAGGGAGAGTAGCAGCAGGGCCCAATTAGTGGGTCACTTAAGGAGACCTGTTCAGGAGAGAGGGCCATCATGGCCGTCCCAGTCATATGCTCATTCTTCAGCGAGTGCACCGCCATCTGTGCATAATTATCAGCAGAGCAGTCACTTGAGACCAGGTCCAGACAGTAAGAGACCCCATTAGTCTGGTCATCCAGGAGGGATATCACAGCAGAAGGCGAGGGCTCCATGCCCTATGTATGGGAGGTTCCATTCCGAGACTTGTTATTTGGGTATCCTGGTGTGTTATTGATACGGGGTGAAAGTTCATATCTAGCGTGACTATCGTGCACCTAATCAGGGCATTGATAGGGGATTTTCTTAGTCATCCGGTTCTTTAACAGCCACATCATCTGTGCATCATCCAACTCTAGCAGGGCATGGTGCAATTAGAGGTGGAGCTCGTGGTAGAGATGGTCCCAGCCAGTTTTATGCTTTGAGTGGTCGCCAGAGTGTAGAGGCTTCTCCAGATGTGGTTACAGGTATCTTGTCTGTTTAGGCCATTGATTGTTATGCTCTTTTGATCCGGGGTCCTCTTTGTCTTATGTCACCCCATTCATTGCTTCAAGCTTTGGGATAGAACCCGAACAGCTTTATGAGTCGTTCTCCATATCGACTCCGATTAGTGATTCTATTACAGCCGCGCGAGTTTATAAGAATTATGTTGTCACGGTTTGTGGTTGTGTTACCATGGCCGATCTTATCGAGCTTGGAATGGTGGATTTTGATGTGATTATGGGAATGGACTGGCTTTATTCTTGCTTTGTGAAACTTGACTGCTGAACGAGAGTCATAAGACTCAATTTCCCTGATGAGCCAGTTATTGAGTGGAAGGGGAATGGTGTGGTGCTGAATGGTAGGTTTATTTCCTACCTTTAGGCTTCAAAGATTATTAATAAGGGGTGTATCTATCATTTGGTCCGGGTGGCGGACACCACTTCAGATAAGGAGATTGAGTTCGAGATTGATGTATTTCCAGATACGTAGCGAATATCTATTCCACCGTACAGAATGTCGCCAATGGAGTTAAGGGAGTTAAAGGAGCAGCTGAAGGATTTATTAGAAAAGGGGTTTATACGGACGAGTGTGTCGCTGTGGGTGCTCCGGTTCTCTTTGTCAGAAAGAAGGATGGGTCACTCTGGATGTGAATTAATTATCGGCAGCTAAACAATGTCACCATAAAGAATAAATATCCCTTGCCTCGGATAGATAACTTGTTTGACCAATTTCAAGGTGCAAGGTTCTTCTCCAAAATTGATCTCTACGGTCCACGTATCACCAATTGAAGATTAGGAAGCAGGATATTCCTAAGATAGCTTTCAGGACTCGCTATGGTCACTTTGAATCAGGTCTTCAAGCCATTTCTAGACTCCTTTATGATTGTTTTCATTGATGACATCCTTATTTATTCGCGGAGCCAGGAGGATCACACCAATCACCTCAGGGCAGTTTTGCAGGCTTTTCATCAGCAAAAGTTGTATGCTAAATTTACAAAATATGAATTTTAGATGGAGTCTGTTACCTTTCTAGGTCATGTTGTATCTAGTGAAGGGATTCAGGTAGATCCCCAGAAGATTGCAGCAGTGAAAGATTGGCCTAGACCCATGACCCGACGGAGATCCGTAGCTTATTGGGCTTAGCAGGTTATTATCGGAGGTTTGTTGAGGGATTCTCTACCCTCGCCTCCCCATTGACTAAGTTGACATAGAAAGCAGTTAAGTTCCAATGGTCTAACGCTTATGAGAAAAGTTTTCAGGAATTGAAGTCGAGATTGACCTCGACGCTGATATTGACATTGCCAGAAGGCACAGAAGGATTTGTGGTTTATTGCGATGCCTCCAGGGTTGGTTTGGGGTGTGTGTTGATGCCAAATGGGAGGGTTATAGTGTATGCTTCAAGGCAGCTCAAGAATCACGAGAAATATTATCTGACGCATGATCTAGAGCTTGCAGCAGTTGTGCTTGCTTTGAAAATATGGCGGCATTATCTTTATGGGGTCTGTGTGGATGTGTTCTCAAACCACAAGAGTCTCCAATATTTGTTCAAGCAGAAAGAGTTGAATTTAAGGTAGCAACGGTGGTTAGAATTGCTCAAGGATTATGATAATAACATATTGTACCATCCAGGGAAGAAAAGTGTGGTGGTCGACGCTCTCAGTCAGAAGTCTATGGGTAGTTTGGCTAATTTATGAGCGGATCAAAGGCCCTTGGCTCGGGTGGTTTATCAATTGGCCAGTCTAGAGGTTTGTATTTCGACCTCAGACGAGGGGAATGTTATAGTGCATAATGGAGCAGAATCATCACTTGTAGCTGAAGTCAAGGAAAACCAGTTTATTGATCCAGCATTTGCACAAATGAAGGAGGCAGTTTTGAATAACAAGACTTCGGCATTTTTACTCGATGGCGAGGATGGTGTATTGCGATGTCAAGGTAGGCTATGTGTTCCAAATTTGTACAATCTTCGGGAGAGGGTAATGGCAGAGGCTCATAATTCTAGGTATTTTGTGCACCCAGGATCTACGAAAATATATCATGATCTCAAGGAAATTTATTGGTGGAGCGGTATGAAGAGGGGTATGGCAGACTTTGAATCTAAATGTCCAAATTGTCAAGAAGTAAAAGCCAAGCATCAGCGGCTTAGTGGGTTAACTCAGCTTATGGAAATACCAATGTGGAAATGGAAGATGATCAACATGGATTTCCTGGTAGGGTTACCTCGCACTCAACACAAATTCGACCCAATTTGTGTAATAGTGGATCGACTCACCAAATCAGCTCATTTCTTGCCAGTCAAGTCCACTGATACTGCAGAACAGTATGCTAACTTGTATATCAAGGAAATAATAAGGCTTCATGGCACTCCAGTTTCTATTATCTCATATCGAGGGGCCCAGTTCACAACTAATTTTTGGAAGAAATTTCAGCAAGTTTTGGGTACTCGGGTGAATCTCAGCACGGCTTTCCACCCACAGACTGATGGTCAAGCGGAGCGGACTATTCAGATGCTTATAGAATTTGCTTACAATAACAACTTTCATGCTAGTATTCAGATGGCCCCATTTGAGGCATTGTATGGAAGGAGGTGCATGTCTCCGATTGGATGGTTTGAAGTGGGTGAAAAAGAATTGATAGGGCCGAATCTCGTGCACCAGTCTATGGAGAAAGTTAAAGTCATTCAGGAAAGGATGAAAACTGCTCAGAGTCGCCAGAAATTCTATGCTGACATTCGCCGAAGAGAATTAGAATTTCAAGTTGATAATTGGGAGTTCTTGAGGGTATCCCTTATGAAGCGAGTCATGCGATTCGGGAAGAAAGGGAAGTTGAGTCCTAGGTATGTCGGACCGTATCGGATCACTCAAAGTATAGTCCAGGTGTCTTATAGTCTGGAATTGCCCCCTGAAATTTCATTAGTGCACCTAGTGTTCCATGTGTCTATGTTAAAGAAAGTGGTTGGAGATCCATCCACCTTCGTGCCAGTTGAGACTATCAAGGTTAATGACGTTGTCGTATAAAGAAGTTCGGGTTGCTATTCTTGATAGGCAAGTCCGTAAATTGAGAAATAAGGAAGTTACTTCAATTAAAGTATTATGGCGAAGTCAACGAGTTGAGGAAGACACATGGGAAGCGGAAAATGAAATGAAGGAAAAGTATCCCCAATTGTTTGAACAAGTCTAGTAGAAATCGTGCGAACTCTTATCTCTAAGCAAGCCGATATTGTGTCCAAATTGGTGCTAAGACACCCCATTATTCTATAAATGCCTTACTATTGTAACTCCTGAAGTTGTGCAAAAATGTAAGAGTTGTGATTATTTTAGTCATGTGCAACCCCTTTTGATAAATGAAAATTTTGTGATAAGTGGATGTTTAATGGTAGTATAGATTGTTAATGAATAAATTGAAATTCATATAGTATGTTGAAGTGGTTAAATTGTATGGGATTCATTGAAGTGACTAATTTATGTGCAAAATGTAACAAGTGATTGAATATGTGCAATTGTTGAGGTAATGAATTGTATACCAGTTGTGGGGATAATAGAAATTGTGTAATGGTGCTTGGAAATATGTTTCGGCGGCTCTCTGGCAGGTAGATAAGTCTAATTACAAAGGAAACTCTAGAAAAAAAAAATTTAAAATATGGAAGTTAGTGAAAATTGGGAGTCTGCATATCATGTTTTCAAAACCAACTGATTTTCAAGATCCTCATTCGAGGACGAATGACTTAAAGTGGGGGAAGATGTAAGGCCCCATGAAAATTTGTGCTCAAAACCTAGTAGCTTGTAGTGTCAAGTTCCGAATATGTGCTAGGAATGTGTAAAATTCTCCGAGGTTCGGACCCTTTCTACTGATCTAAGCATTTAAAAACCAAAGAATCAAAGTTTTCCAGAAAAGTGCTATTATGCGGTCCAGAATGCGGTCCGCATACATTTCTATCACAAAGTGAGTCACCGTGTTAGTCAAATTTGAGGTCAAAATGCGGTCGATTATGCAATCACATAACTAATTTGCGGACCGCATAGTCTTCGCACAATCATCTTGGAATTTTTTAAAGGGCAATTATGTGGTGCATTATGCGACCGCATAACGGGTATGCAGACCACATTCCTGCTGCAAACCCAGATAGTAGGATCAAATTTTTGGAGCACTTTTGTGGTCCATTCTGCAGACCGCATATCATTTTTGCGATCACATACCTCACTCGCGGCTCCTATTTTTCTAAAATTTAAAACCGACCCCTTCTTCAATAAAACACCCCAACCCCTCATTTTAACGTATTTTCTGAACAAACTAGAGAGAGGAAGGGAAAATTCTTGAGAGAGGAAGTCTTGCATTCATCGATTTGATTCTTCAAATTCACCCGGGCCGGGAAATTTCAAGTAATTGTCTTCATCTCCATTCTTGTAGGTAAAGTCCCCAACCATTTTTCATTGATTTTCAGGTGTAAACATAAAGGGGGATTGATTCTTGAAAATAAAAGTTGAAAACATACATGTATGTCTTTTAAAACCTAGAATCTAGTAAGGGTAATTGGGTAGAAGTAAAAGTTTGCAATAGAAGGATTGATAACCTAAATAAGTTCAGGTAGTAAATATGAACTTCAATTCTAAGATATATGTGTTAACTTGTGAATTAGATTGACGGTACTAGGCTATTTCACCCGGGCCGGCAAATTTCAAGTAATTGTCTTCATCTCCATTCTTGTAGGTAAAATCCCCAACCATTTTTCATTGATTTTCAGGTTTAAACATAAAGGGGGTTGATTCTTGAAAATAAAAGTTGAAAACATACATGTATGTCTTTTAAAACCTTGAATCTAGTAAGGGTAATTGGGTAGAAGTAAAAGTTTGCAATAGAAGGATTGATAACCTAAATAAGTTCAGGTAGTAAATATAAACTTCAACTCTAAGATATATGTGTTAACTTGTGAACTAGATTGACGGTACTAGGCTGTTGGTGAATTGAGAGTAGAAGTAAGAATGATAATTCGGCTCCAGGTATGTATGCCTAACTTTAACCTTTGTAAAGTCACCTTATTTGGTCTATGAGTAATTGGAATGTGTTTAATTATGTGCATTTGTGAATTCTTGTGATTAATGTGCCTTGAATGTTGTTGGTTAAGTCTTCCGATATGATGGTGCAAATAAATGGAAAAAAAACAAATGTGTGTGTGTAAATGTGTTTATTTGGTAAGAGCTGCATAAAAAATGATGGAAGGAAATCGTAATTGATGCAATTGAAACAACTTTGGTAATGTCATATGTGGCTTGTCGTGGGTTATTATCATTGTGACTTAAATTGTATGTGAGCTGTTGTATATGATGGAAATGGTATTGATGGTTATGGAAATACTTTGTGAATTATTGTTGTGTGAATTATGGTTGCTCGGTGGGATCGGGTTGTGCGCCGCAACACGAAGTAATAAGGTATGGGTTGTGGTGATAAGGATGGACAAGGTAATAAAGGTGGAAAGTGATCGAAATCACTATTGAAATGAAAATATTCGAAAGTTGTGAAATCATCGATGTGACAAAATAATGTTGAAAGGGGAAAATGAGAGATTGTGAAACTGTTTGGCTTTGGTTGTTCCTTTCATGTGCATTTGACTGTTGATTCTATTACTGTTTGTTATCTGTATATTGATTGATTTTACTTGGGGTAAAGTTTGTTCATACATACCAGTACAATTTAAATGTACTGACGTCCCTTTTGCTAGGGGCGCTACATTCATGTTATGATTGTAGGTGGTTCTGTAACAGGTACTTTAGTCCACTGACAATAGCACTCCCTCACTTCCCATCAGCTGAATTGGTGAGCCCCTTTCCTCTCAGGGCCCTGCGTGGCTCATGCCACTTTTATTCTGGAGTCTTGTTTTAGTATTTGTCTAAGGTATAACTGGAGCCTTGTTACTGGCAAGTATTATATCACCCTTTTGTAACTTTAAAGGCTCCGTAGACAGGAAATGTGGGTTGTGAACTTATGTAAATATGTATTTTTTATGTTGGGCGATGTAAGTTGTAAACCATGCTATGTAACCATGTATATTATGTATGTTTTGTAAAAAGGAGTTTAAATTATAAATGGCTATTTGTTTGGATTAATGAGTAATGAAAACACGGGGTAACACATGGGATAGGAAAGGTACCCAGGTCCGCTTGACCGGGGCTACCAGGTCGAGTACCGGTCATGTCCCTCGATTATGTGGCGCGACATTTATGACCTCAGACTCATCTATGAAATCTAGCAATAATTCAGATAACCTTTCTTTAGACAAAAATTTAATCTTGTCTTTCAGATGAGTCACACTTACCCATGGTTCATCATCTAATTCTCCAATTTCCATAAGTGCTTGTTCATCTCCACCTTCATCTTTTGAATCCTCATCCGAGGTTTCTCTGGAAACAGCAACCATAGCCTTTGTTGATCCTTTTTTCCTTTTGGGTTGAACTTGTTCTTTCTTCATGCTCTTCGTTCTGCACTTTCCTTCTTCCATTTGATTTCCCACTGCGGATAATTCTTGATCATGTGGTCAGTTTTACCACATTTGTAGCAAGCTTTGTTGGTCTGTTTCTTAGGAGCCCTTGGTTTGTTAAAGGTTGTACCTCTTGAAGAACCATTTCCTCTTATTAGTTACTTATTGAAATCCCTTGTGATCATGTCCATTTCGTCATCCTCTAGGTCTGCACCTTCAGCTATTCTGAGAGCCAGGCTCATTTCCTTCTTTGATGTATCCATCGTCATGGTTTTCCTTCTCAGTTCATAGGCAGTGAGATTTCCTATCAGCTCATCCAACTTGAGAGTAGCAATTTTTTTTATTCCTGAATAGTCGTGATTTTGCTTTTCCATGTTACTGGCAAGACCCTTGTCAAGATTTTCACAACCTTGTCTTCTTCAAGGATAATTCTTCCAAGAGACCTAAGTTCATTTGTTAATGTTGTGAAACTTGTGTACATCTCTTGGATGGTTTCTCCTTCCTTCATGGTGAAATTCTCATATTGAGAATATAACAGTGTTCCTCTTGATCTCTTTACTTGAGGAGTTCCTTCTTGCTCCACTTGTAGAGTATCCCAGATCTCCTTAGCAGTGGTACAACTTTGAATCCTAGTGTACTCGTCTGGACCTAGTCCACACACAAGCCATTTCTTGGCCTTGGCATTCTTTTCCAATTTCTTCAAATCCTCAGTAGTGCAGTCAGCTCTTGTCTTTGGCACGTCCACTCCTTCAACATTCTTCTTTGTAGTAGCTAGGGGACCATCGATGACTATATCCTAGAGTTCAAAGTCTTCTCCTATGATGTGGTCTCTCATCTTATTCTTCCACCAGGAATAGTACTGGCCATTAAAGAGTGGAGGCCTAGCAGTGGATTGCCCTTCCCAGTTTCTTGGTGGTGCACTCATCTTAATCTGTTCCTAAAGCGTTAGCCTCTTCAAGGATAACCTGCTATGATACCAATTGATGTTTTATACTTTAATACCACATAAGAGGGGGGAGTTTATTTGTGTGATACACAATTTTCACTTAACTTGATTATAGAAGGACCTGGTTCTTCTATGTGTTCCAACTACTACTGTTGCGGAATAATAAGTACAGAAAATAAAGAAAACTGAGATTTTACGTGGAAAATACCTGGCTCAAAAGGTGAAAAAACCTTGACCTACTACTCAGTAGGATTTTTCCAAACTCTCCACTAAAATCACTGAGCCAAAAACTGCATTTACAAAAACTTTTTTGTAAATCTAGGATTAGCTCTAATCCCGCTGCGGCACACAGCCTCAAGTGTTGCGACAACTTCAAGTTAACTCTAAATTGAAAACTTTAAGTACCTAATACAATTGCTTCTATAAAAGATAAAAGGTACAATATAAAATCGCCTACTACAATTTAACTAGAATAAAAGATAGACACTTGGAACCGGTTCTTCTATCTGGTTCAAGTGGCGTCATGATTGCACACTTGAATCGCACATAAATTGCTTGCAAAATTGCCTTGCTATTGTGCTCTCAATTCACATTTAACTTTTCCTTATGTGCATTACCTGTAAAAGAGAACAACACTAATATTTAAGTGGTTAGCGGTTAGACATTGACAAGGATAGAGATGCTACTCTTCCATGGTGGAAGAGTTCTAGTTGATCTCATACTCTAACTCTTATCCTTTTCCTAAACCATGTTCTCTTTGTGCAAGGAATCTTTCTCCTTATCCAATATGCAATATTTTCGATCATGATTAGGAGATATTACTTCTGATAAGTTAGAGTTATCTCCTTCATAGGCTTCTCGGGATGCACATACAAGGCCTACAGTTTAAGCATGGAATTGATTGCTCTACTAAAAGACCTTCAAATGGCTCTTCGACACAACCTCCTATCTTTGGAAGTAGAAACTGACGCAACTTAGGTAGTTGACCTACTAATTAATGATAATCTTGCTTACTCATACATGATTGATGATTGCAGGTCCGTGATCCACCAGCTAGGTAATCCACTTATCAAGCATACATATTGGGAGCAGAACATGGTAGCAGATTGCCTAGCAAAGCAAGTTTTTGAATCACCCCCATCTATCAACACTATAGTTTACTATGAAGCGCCAACTTTTGTTTGTGACCTCCTGCATGCAGATGTACAAGGCCCGCCATATATATCTGGCGTATCTCTCCCAGCTCACATCCGCACCCCACTGCAGTTGGCATGCCTTTTAACTCGTCACCTTCCTCTACTGCTGGTCTATCCTAGACGGCCACTACTAGTTTTTTATCGTTGGTTCCTACATCGGATCCACCTAAGGACGGAAATCTTACTGTATACAATGTTATTAGAGAACCACCATAAGTAGCTCCCTTTATGTAATGACTTTTGCTAAATCAAATATCGTCGTTTATTATCAAAAAAGAATTACTAACAAAATATTTGTAACTAGAATGATGGTTATATCTTCATAAGACTTTGGAAATGCATAAGGAGTGGGCTGCTTGGGATGGACGATAAGGGAACCATATGTGACGTGGCACTTTGCCATATATATATATCTATACACACACACTAGAAGCCTCTCATAGTGGGCAATGTCGCACTTAAAACATCTAAATAGGATCAGAAATACTCAATGTTTAATAGATATGGAAAGTAAACATTTGGTTGGCTTAAGGTAACTACAGGGTACAGGACCCTGTTATTTCTCATTTATTTCACGTGTGGCCTTAATTATTTTTTACATACATGGAAGTTCTTTTAGATAATTGTAGCGCTGCTATTCAAACTAGTGGTAGAAGCAGGATTTTTATTAAGGGGTTTGTATGAGGTCCGATTTCTCATCATCGAGACACCTCAAAAGCACGTCTCAAAGGCTCAAGACTACAGCTGAGCTTTGTTCCTTGAGGGTCGTCGATGCTTGACCTTGGGCCAGTACAGACCAACGGTTATAGTGAAAGTGGGGAGTTCCCAAGACACATGACTAGGGCTCATAACTGTTATTCATCCATCGATCACCCTCGATAGCTCCCAGTTGAGCTCCATACTCGACCTCGAGGCCTCCGAATAATCAAGCTCGAGGCCCCGGTTATTGATCATTCAGGTTGGCTATCACTTTGCTCCCAAGATCTTATCTCATTTCTAAGTCTGTCAAATAGCATCAATTATTTAACAACTAGTATAAAAGTATATCACGTATTTTTAGAATCCCATAATGAAATTTAATTGTTATTACCATTTTCACAGTAAACAGTTTGGTGCCCACCGTGGGGATAAAAATAATAGTAATTATTTTCTTGTTGGTTTAACTACATAACGCAAGTTATCTTTCACACTTTTCTGGCCCCACATATTTGATTTCAAGTCAAAATGTCTGATTTAGTCAAAAACAATCTTGAGAACCATGGAGAAAATGGTGTGGATATTCCAGGTCTTGGTGTACCACCAAAAAACCTCGAGAACGCACCAGGACCAATTCCAGTGGACGCGGTCTCACGCGATGCCCAACATGTCGATATAATCTCCCACACTAATAGGAGTCTGCACCAAGGAGATCAACAAGAAGCTCAGAAAACCCTAACTAGGGAAGAACGGGAGGTTAGCCTTCAAGTTATTTTTGAAATGTTGCAGGCACAATAGCTGGCTATTGCTCAGTTGCCAAGTACCCAGAAAACTCCTAGCATGGTAGCACTAGGGATGGCTCCCCCAGCCGAGCAGGTACCAGAGATCTCAAGAAACATTGGGTCGACAGTCGATCCTGCCATTGTAAAGATGCTTAAGGATCTCACATGGAGGATCAAATCAGGAGAGAAAATGATAGAAGCCAACGATAATAAGATCGAGACCTACAACTCGAGGGTCAACCCAATTCCGGGCGCATCCCTGATCTTGAAAGGTGTGGATTCATAGAAGTTCATATAGAAATCGTTCCCACAGGAAGCGGCCCCGAATCTCATTCCAAAGAAGTTCAGGATGCTAGACCTCTCAAAATACAACAAAACCTCCGACCCTAATGAGCATGTCACTGCTTACACTTTTGCAGTAAAGGGCGACAACGAGATCGAGTCCGTCCTGCTGAATAAGTTCGGGGCCATAATGTGGTATCGCAACCTAGCCCTGAACTCGATAGATTCATTTGCCATGCTGGCAGATTCTTTCATTAAGGCACATGCTGGTGCCATCAAAGTAGCAACAAGGAAATGCGACGTCTTCAAGATTAAGCATAGGGAGAATGAGATGTTGCAAGAGTTCGTATCTCGCTTTCAAATGGAATGAATTGAACTACCACCAGTATCCAATGACTGGGCACTGTAGGCCTTCACTCAAGATCTGAATGAATTAAGCTCGGTCGCTTCGAAGCAACTGAAACATAATCTGGTTCAATATCTCGCCGTCACCAGGCCGGATGTTCACAACCAATACCAATCGAAAATCAGGGTCGAGGACGACCAACTAGGAGCCCCCTCGAGCTCGGTATACCCAAGCAAGCTTCTAGTAAAGGAGCCAAAACCAAACAAAGAAAGGTACCAGCCATACACCAAAGACAAGAGAAACGCCCCGAGGTACAACATACCACGTAATGACCGAACAATGAATCGATGCTAGAACCCTCGGGGACTCATCAATAGAGCTGGGTTCGATAGGTACATAGGGTGGACGGAAGCACCTCGCTTTTCGGAGTAGATATTCAACGTTGACGTATACGACATCATGTTTGCCATAAGTAAAATCAGAGATGCTAGGTGGCCCAGTCCTATACAATCAGTTCCTTCGCAAAGGAATCATAACATAGTGTGTGAATTTCATAACACACACGGCCACAGGATGGAGGATTGCCATCAGCTCCAAGAAGAAGTAGCCAGACTACTCAATAAAGATCATCTCCTAGAATTCCTAAGCGACCGAGCCAAAAATCAGTTCCATGAGAGAGAGGTAGCTAAGAAGAACGATACAAATGAGCCACAAAATGTCATCCAATGATCTTGGGAGGCGTCGATGCCCCACAGAAGCCCATGACGAGAAGAACAAAAGTATTCATCACCGGGGAAAAGCGAACTCGAGGCTACATACTCGAGGATGCTCTCACATTCAGCAACACGGATATTGAGACCTTGTCTCAACCTTACAACGATGCACTGGTAATCTCTTTCATTGTAAATACATTCCAAATTAAACGTGTACTTGTGGATCCAGGTAGCTCGGCCAATATTATCAAGTCGAGGGTGATAGATCATCTCGGACTGCTAGACCAAATTGTGCCCGCCTCTCAAGTCCTCAACGGATTCAATATGGCAAGCGAAATGACAAAAGGGGAAATCACCTTACTGGTCAACGTGATCAGCACGACCCAAAATGTTAAATTCCATGTCACCGAAGGAGACATGAGGTACAGCGCCTGTGAGCACGTGATTTTTGCCCTAAGCAAATTATTCCTAAAAAAACAAACAGAATGATTTTCCTTTTTTTCATAATTTTTGTTAATATTTTTGCATTTTTGTGTTAATTAGCTGCATAATAATTCATATTAAAAATACAAAAATATGCATATGCATTAGGATTTTTAATTTCACAAATTCATTTTGGAACAATTTAAGGAAAATCAAAAAATAGCATTTTAGTGTTTTAATTGGAAGTTGCTAAAAAATAGTTATTAAATAGATTTTTAGAATTTAATTAGTTTTAGTTTAACAATTTAATAAAATTAGAAAAATAATAAAAATAAATCCGAAAAATATAAAATACAAAAATAAAAATAAATACAATGTTATAAAATGGGAAACAAATACATAAATAAACAAAATAAATAAAAATAGGCTTGGTTTACATTTTTTTGGGCTTATTTGGATTAGCCCAAACAAAAAATCGTTCAAAATACGTCCAGCCCAAAGTTCCCTACCCGGTCAGCCCCAGCCCTAACCAAACGACGTCGTTTAGAGGCGTTTGATCTCAGCCCTTGATCATGTGGATCCAACGGTTGAGACCTCATCTCTTAATAAAGAAAACGACGCCGTATAATTGCCCAAGGAATCTGAGTCGTTCAATTGGATTAATCCAACAGTTGTGGTTGATCGTTATGTTTTAATACATATCATATACCAAACTAAAAATCAGTAACATTTTCTTTCATCTTTCCCCTCCCAAACCTTTGCCGCCCCATCTTCCCTGCCGACCCCCGCTGGAACCCTACCGGCGGGAAACCTTATCTACGCCAAAGCCTACCAAAAATACACCGTAAGACCACCTTAAGTTCCTCTTTCCACCCCTATAGTTGGTTTCTTTCAAACATAGCCCCATCATCTCGAATATTCAAAAATGCTTCGCCGGAACCCTAACTCCGGCGAACGACACTTCATCCAAATAACCTCCAATTCACACCATAGACACGCCTGAGTGTCCTCTACCCATTCCCTATATCCACTGATCTTAAAACTCACCAAGTCTCTCCAAATATTAAAATCAAGATTCTGCGGTCAAGAATCCCCGGTTCAATTCTTGGGGATTCATGACTGTAGCATACCTAATAGGTGTTATCTTTTAGAAAACATTCCATTAGGTATGTTACAGGTCATGAATCCTAAAGGATTCAAATAAACTCCGCTTAAATTGATCGAGCAAGCTAAAAAGGAGAAGAAGAAGAAAGTCAATATAAGTTCTTTAAATCTTTTTATTTATTTTTATTTTCTTTGCATGTGTTTGTTTTCGTGTTTCTTTTTAAGTGATATCTGTTCTGATTTACTTAATTTCTTTTTTTTTTCTAAAATAGTATTTTAGGATTAAATTTGATACTATTAGGTCTTAAACTTTTGAATAATATTTGGTTTAAATAAATTGATATCAAAATTATTATAATTGGATTTTCAGTGTGATTTTAATTATTTTTTTCATTAGTTTCTAAAATTAGTCGATTTTGTAATTGTTAGTGTTAATTAGTTTAAGTACTTTTAATTGACAATAATTAGTTGATTTGGTTATAGCTGTTAAATGATAATCAGTAATTAGTTAGAATTAAAAATTAGATTGGTTAAATTCTGATAATTAGTTTGTTATAATTAGTGGTTAACTAAATTAATTGTAATAATTAGGTTTGTAAATTGATAATCCGGTAGTTTAAATTCAGGGGCAAAATGGTTGAAGGGTAGTAGGATAATTAGTAAATTCAATTAAATCTCAGGGGTGTTTTGGGGTATATAAAAAGGGATAATGGTAATAAAACTAAGGAAGGGAGGGCAGCTTTGGTATAGGAAAAGGGCAATGGGGTAGATTTCTAAGTGAAGTGGGGGTAGATAGGGAATTAAACTAGGATAGATGGTTCTAGATGGGGTAACTAGTATAATTTCTAATAAATAGGGTAGTCAATTGAATAGCTAATTAAAGAATAAGGATAAAACTGAAATAAAGAAGGGGTTAAAGTACAATTAATAAACTTTGAAGTTCCCTCCAAATCCAACTCTATAAAGAGGCATAGAAATGCCTCATTTTACAAGTTTGGCAATCTGAAAAAAAATATCCTCTAAGTCATCTTTCCTTTTAGATCAAATTTTCGAGATTTTTCATTCCAAAAATTCAAAAACATCAAAATAGTAGAAAAGTTCAAAATTATACTGTTACATTGGTCAATTGATCTAGATTTGAAATCTGTGTGTTGGTCTTTTCTTATTCTGGTTTCTAAAATGCTGTGAACGTGCCATTGGATTGGTCAAGCTTGTTTTCTGGTTTTAAATTCAGTGCTGTGTTTAATCCTGGGTATTTTTGATACGGTGATTGGATTTTCTGTCCTATTGCTGTTGCTGATCATCGTTGCTGTTTCATCTGATTCTATTTTTAATTTCTGAAACTTCCAGGTACATTTCTGAATTCAATCCAGTGTAAACGTGATTTGAAGTTGGAAAAAATGAAGAATAATCGTCAGTTTATCTATTAGTTGCTTCTGTTTTTGTTTATGCCATCTAATAGCTATTATAATTTTAAAATTAGTGTTTTGGTAGCTGTTAGTAAATCAGTATTTTTAATATTTTTTTTACTACATAAGCAGTTAATTTTAGATAAAGTAGTATTGATATGGATTATGTAATAAGGACTGTTCTAATTGGGACTGAACTTGTTAACGTTTCATTAGTAGCGTGATTTACATTTGATTCGTGATTATTAGTTGTAAAAGTAGGCTTAAATGACTTCATATTTTGTAATTATTTAATTTTCTGATTAAAAGTAATTGAATGATAAATAATATTTAGCTTCAGGCATAATTAATACAATTGCTATTATAGCTTCGATATGACCTCATCTAGTTAGACATGATAAGTAATGGATATTTGCTACTTTGTAATAGGCTTTGTAAAAAATAGATTAGATTAATAGTTGGAGTTATCAAATAGCAAACTAAAAATCGATATTATTAAACAAATCAGTTGGGCAAAAAATATGTTATAAAATTCAGTGAAATAATGTATATTAGATTTAGATAAATATTCTCATTCTAGGCTTATAATTTGGAATACATAGAATAATTGACAATCAAGTTGATTTAATTGAACTGATATCGGGTTCATTATGCCTATGGGCTATTATGAGCCCACGAACCAGATCTGGAGACTATTAAAGTCTAAGGTCCAAATATGCCTTCTGTAGTTAAAGTGTTTCGCCCCACTTGTCCAATACTTGGGCCAGGCTAAAGGCCCAAAAGCATTCTGAAATTTAATTGAGAATCAAAAAACCCAAATGATAATATTAAAAATAATAATTAGGAATTGGGAATTATGTGGCATAACTGGGTCAAATCTCTTGATGCCCAAAAGCATTTTGAATAATTTTTATACTGAAAATACATTAGGAATAATGGAAATTAATTCATCAATATGAAATC